>CM075854.1:2176211-2273711 GCA_037975125.1 Latrodectus hesperus | reverse complement strand
ACACTGGAACACAGCACATTCTTTATGAAATAGTCCTCCCAGAAACCATATTACGTAGTAGATAATTAAATGCCTTTAGGCATTCTCCAACAAGGTGTTAAACCATCCATCTTGTGTTGCTCAACAGTGGTTAGGATCGAATCTGTTACCTTCCATTCCACAGAACATGCTGCTACCACTAAAAATTTAAGCTCCTCAAAAAGAATACATTAAATATATATCTATTGCTAAATAATTTAAGCAAAGAAAATAACGGCGTTTAACAGCTTCGTGCAATGACACTGCTTTTCCCAGTGACTTCATTTGCCTGTTCACAGGTTGCTCTAAATAGTACGGAAAGGTTGCGACAGAGGGCTCAGTCGGTCAATGTCCTTCTTTTTACAATTAATTTGCAAATGAATCCCCCACTTAAACTAGAATTATATCAAATTTGATTATTAAATTTAAGAGAAAATGATTAACTTTATTCAGATTATAGAAATGAATACATTTTGCTTACATTTTCGCCACAGTTATTTTTAGAAACTAAATTTTTAGCACAAAAATTAGCATTTTTTATTTTCGTAAATGAACTAAAATCGATAGGTTACATCATTGGGGTAAGTTTTGGTCTGTTAAAACTCCTGCCAATTGAATCGTCGAGATGATTACGAATGGATCTGGCCTTTGGTTCAGCAATTGGTAAGTTCGAATCCTGTCTTGGACTTGGATATTTGTTGTGGTTTGGGATACATTTTAGACAGCCAATTTCAGTCTAAATAGCTCTTGTGTGCAAAAAGGTTCATTGAAGGACCAACATGCTAACCGATAAACGAAAGCAACCGCCTCATAAATATGTACTATGGTCAATTGATGAAGCCAACACTTGAACTCCCACCTTTCTCCTTATCACTGCACAAGAAAGGCTGTTGCGATCATGGCCTATTTTATTTGTCTTGATCACCACTGGTAAGCCACCCAAATTGTCTAGTGGTCAGTGTGCCTGACTGCGGATAAAGAGGTTCTGGGTTCGAACCTGTTCGGGCATGGATGTACTTTCTCTCTCTATATATCCTGTCTTTGTCCTTTCCTTGTATGAATGAGGTGGGAAGGGTTGCCTACCCTATAAACGGGTCCCTATGGCATGTGTGTACTGAGGAAGTCGGACTCCACAACAAAATAGGGTTCAGTTGGAAAAGTGGAGCAGCGCACTCCCATATTGCCAGCCTAGCTGGCACACGACATTAACAACCATTGGTAAACATAACAGGTTTTCAAATTTGTCAGGTGTAGAACTCATCACATCTTGGTCATGTGATTGTTAGGGTATTAAAGTATTACTGTCTCTGCTTTTACCCTCGCTACGTAATAGATCCTCCAGACTAGAGTAAATGTGCGCCCTCTAGTGATCAAACGGTGTATATTCTGGTCAGACGTCTTTCTGCCTTGCTTGAGAGTAGATGTGTTGACTCTGGTGTACCATTGGAAATGTTCTTTAATTTTATTATTTTATTGTTGTTGTTGCTTATCTCCAAGGGTCTGACGGAGTCAGACCAAATCTAGGAATCCGTTGATGGAGAGGAAATCGATGACAAGGCGGGGAGAAGTGTAGATTTCGTCCCATAGTACATCCATACAATCCAGGATATGCTCAGGAGAAGCTGGGTGTCCTTAGGACAGAGGGGGAAGGTCTTGTTACCCGCTACAAAAGTGAGGCATTTCAGGTGGCCAGAGACAAGACGTGCAAGGCAAGTGCTGGATCTCCCCTATCACAGGAAAGAGCCAGAGAAAGTCCCGGCTTTCTACCCTTGTAGAAGTGGTGAGTCAAAGGTAGGTGAGAACGGAAGAAGAAGGAGCAGGATGACCTGAGCCCTCCTTTGCTAAAGTGTCTGCTATTTCATTGCCTCCAATATCCACGTATTTTATTGTAATTACTTGTGTTGTAATTGTCTGTCATCATTAAACATGTCTGTTTGTATACCACTGCATTCTCTCTACTTCATTTTATACCTAAAAATGAGAACACACTCTAAGATTGATAGTTTCACGGAAGTCAGTTATTGCCCAGCTGTTCGGGCTTTCTTTCAGCCGGAAGCACTAAACATGAAGAGTCACGGTGGCCTGGTTGGCGTCGTTCCCACTGTCGGAAGGTAGCGAATTCGAATCCTGACTAAACCGAAGATCCGTCATGTTCACTAATGTTGGATGGGGAACGTTATAATTAGGTGTGGTCGCAATGTCCTCCAAGTGAAATGATGCAGGCCAAGTATTGGTAGTCTTTTGTTTCGTCCTTGTTTCAAAGTCACGAAAACTCCACTCCGCTGCTTCTATCGAGTCGGTAGAGCCCAACTCAGGGTCAGATACAGGGAATCATGCTGTGCAACAACCACTCAACATAGCAAATCAGGTAATTTAGAATCATGGTCAACTAATGAGGTTGACATCTGACCTTCCCTTCATGCATCCACAGAAAAGAGCAAATGGAGTTCCAATATTTTCTAGATCTAAAATACTTTATGTACGTTGATGTTTCAGTAAGTTTCGACCAAAAATGTCGACGTTCACTGACTCCCTCAACACATCCTGATTAAGAATCGAAAATATTTGTCTCTGGATGCTTCTTTTGTGATTTCTTTTCCTTTCCAATGGTGGTTTCAGCCATCTGAAGAAGCAAGCTAACCGTGTCGTCATCAGGAACATGCTCAACACCCGTGAGTCGGTATTCTGCTTTAGAAACTTTTGCAATACAACACACCATTAATGCTGAAAAATACTTCAACAGTCTACTGCGGAAGTATTTTTCAGCACGATGGATTTCTTTGGAATCGACCCCACTGGATATTTTGCTCACGAGAGTTCAGTTTTGAGCCATTTCCATAAAATGCGTTTCTGTACCTCACTTGTAACTGTGGTATCAATCCGTTCTCATCTAATTTATAAAATGATTGTATGGTAATAGCAAAACTATTTAAATCATTTCAGTAAACATTAACATTGAGATGACTTCATGGCCTTATAAATGAGCGTAAAGTCCTTGTAAAGTACTTTTGATCGCTGGTAATCGGAAGGTTTTCTTTAACATCCGCCGCACGAGGGCATTCTTGGTTTCCGGCAGAACTTTCGATCGAAGAGTGCCTCAAAGGGAAATTCATCCAGCTCCAAGTAACATTCGCTGTTAAACCGTAAGTAGCTGGAATCAAACCTAAAGCTATCCAAAGAACGCAGTTTTACAACTAGATTTATTGTGGTTTCATCATCGTGGCACTGTTTAGCCCATGGGTTCCCAAACTTTTTTTCTCGTGGACCACTTCCAAAGTTTTACTATTTTCGGTAGACCCTGCTGCGCGACATTTCTACTGTATTCCCAAAACTCCTAAGAAATAACACCCTAAATTGGGGGTGCTAAGAAAAGAAAAGTAGCACATTTTCTTGTGTCCTATTTATTAAAATAATACTTGTGGTTATACATTGACATCGATTCACTTTTATGTTCAAAATCCCGGAAACAAATGAGTAACGTTTTGTTCTTGGCATTCGTATTTATACTAATGTAGATTGCAAGCACAGCGCAAGTCGCATTTCATCCCTTTGCAGGTCCAAGCAAGCATCCCGGACGAGCGGGCGGCACTTTGCAAGTCTCGACCTATGGTGTACACTTGTACTATTATCTATTCTTCTATTCAATTCTGTGTTTGAACTGAATCTCGAATTTTTTTCTTTTTTGAGTACGTGCATACGTTAATAGGTAAATTCAAGCCAAAAAATGTTTGTTCTTTTTTATGAAAACCAGAAAATTTTTCGTGGACCCCCACTTACAACTTGTGAACCCTTGTTTTCTCTTCACGTCTACGTGGACCCCCGTGTGGTCTCCTATGGACCCCTGGGGGTCCACCTGGACCACTTTTGGGAACCTATGGTTTAGCCTAACGCTGTTTAAAAATCCACCCCGTAATTTGCTTTCTGGAAGAACTTTCCACACATAAAGATTGGTACTGATGTATCACAAGGATGTAAACCTGAAAAACTCCTAAGCACTCACACCGACCGACTCATTTGTTTGCGTAAGTAAGAAGAAAGAAGCGCACCGTCCATGTTTCATAGTTCAAACAATGGCTAGGATCAAATGTGGCAAATATCAGTTTCCGTGAATATTCAACGTATCATTCAACATGGATCATTCAACAAGGATCATTCAACATGACAGTCTTTGACAGGATCGCGTATCGAACATTCAGCCTTCTAGAATTCAAAGCAGCGTTGTTTTTTACCATGATTTTGATGACGGCCTTCGACTTTTGCATATAACAGTTTAGTCAACATGATAATATTTTTAAATTTTGACTTCTATCTTTCATTGCTCAACAGCGTCTGGGACAAACGCTTCTTAATCGATCGAAAATATGGTTCATAAAGAGTATTGCCAGTTTTCATTTTTTAAAAAAAAATTATTTATCATCAATCAATTAATAGTTACCACCTTTTAAATTGTGGTTATTAATAATAAAAAAAAGTTATATTGTTAAAGTTGTCTCCTCAGAAACCAGCAGAAGTTGAGACATCCGATCCGAGAGGCGAAAACAGAACCAGCGAAGAAAGATAAAAATCATTATTTCCGGTTGGCGGGGTGAAGAGATTGGCGCCTGTTTGGCTGACCAACCACATGCCGCCGCCAACAGGGAAAAAAGCTCCCTATTTCAAGAAAAAGAGCTGTTACCCAAAACTAACTTTTGAAACACAATTTGTTTTCACAGAAAGAAAAGACGATGAATCAGGAGAACCGCAAGGGTAATCATTTCGTATCTCACAGACTGTAAAATCTTAAATATTTTTGTATAAACTTTTTTTTTTAATTTTTCTCGAAAGAAATCTTTTGTATGATGAATGCGGTCTTTTTGTGGAAAACGAAATTCTAGTTGCCTGCATTTTCCGTCTCTTTCTTTACGATTGCATGTTTGATGGAATAAAGGATTATTTTTCTTTCTTTTTTTTATACAAATGCAACTATTGTGGTAACTGTGAAAATTCCACCAGATTTTTTTTATCCTTTCCAGAAAATGTTGATAACGCGATAAATATTTAACTTTGAAAGCATTCATTCTGTGAAGATATTTTAAGCTTTGTTTAGCGTTCAGTTATACATGGAAATTTTCATTTCTGCATATATTATCAAAAATTGTGTGACGAGAAATAAAATTTATTGAGTTTTTGTTACGGTAAACGCTATTTTAACAGTTCATTTTTGGGCCGTAATGAATACGATCTCTTAATAACAAATATTTATTCCATAAAATCAAATTTATAAACTTAAAAACAAAATAATTATCGTCCAAGAAAGCAAAAATTTGGCGAAGCAAACAGACAAGAACAATCAAGAACGGAATTCACGCCAGCCAGCATGTAGGGTGGTTTTGGCTGTCGGCTCACGCCGAGTGGGCTCGAGTTCGAATCCCGAAGAAGGCTCGGATGTAAAACTAGGGAAGAAGTCGGACTTCTTGCCTTTAATGTGGATCTCCGTTTCAAAAGAATCCCTCTTGTTTCTGTCTGGAGACATCGTCCTCGTCAATAAAAAAATGTTCTCTGCTTGTGATCCTTTCTCATATACACCAGATAGAAACACACGTCAAAGAACAAAAAAATGGAATTTATAAGAAATCAGACCAGCTTTTGAATGAATAGAAATCATGTTGGAATATATATATATATATATATATATATATATATATATATATATATATATATATATATATATATATATATATATATATATATCACATCGACATTATCAACCAAGAAGCTTATCTGTTTCCGTCTGTCTATTTTAACAGAGTTAAGCTCATGCAGCTTCATAAAGGGCAGATAACGAGGATTCTGCCGACCAACTTGTCTAGTGGTCAGAGTGCCTGACTGCGGATAAGGAGGTCCTGGGTTCGAATTCCGGTTCGGGCATGGATGTACTTTCTCTCTCTATCTTTCCTGTCTTTGTCCCTTCCTTGTATGAATGATGTGTGAATGGTTGCCTACTCTATAAACGGATACCTATGGCATGTGTGTACTGAAGAAGTCGGACTCCACACCAAAATAGGGTTCAATAGGAAAAGTGGAGCAGCGCACCCCATACTGCCAGCCATGCTGGCATATGACAACAACAAGAACGAGGATTCTTCTCACTGTACATAGTATTCAATCCATTTAATTTTTTTTTCAATTTTCCAATATTTAACATATTAACACTGAAGATTTAACGTGTATAAGTTTTCTATGCATCAGAATTTTCAACTGGATCAGGAATCGAACCCACTACCTTCTAGTTGCAAAAGTGATATTTTTTCCAAACAACGTACCGTGGTTCCTAGTACGAGTATGTTTGTATAATGTTAAACTTTAAAATATTTATTTAAGTAAATATTATAGTTAACTGTAAGAAGTTCCAAAAAACTGAAGATTAACTAAACTCAGCTGGCTTAATTACTTTGTTTTAATCATCTTTAAACATTATCTGACCCAACCCTAGACGGTTATGCAGAAGATGCTCCGGAGATCTAGTCTTTCTGCAGTCCGGATGAGATGACAACGGGATCGATCTTTTCGCGTGACATGACGACATTGTTCCTGTCTGGAGACATCGCTTAGGACATCAGAACGAAATGTTGGATCCCAACCCGTGCCGAACAACGTGATGTCACGCCTCTGTCTTTTGCATTCACATCTACCTTGGTGTGTGCGTGGGAGACTTCTCTGTGCGACACAGCCCACTGTCAATGTAAAGTCCTCAATAAAGTTAACTGAAACCGTGGATGTTAACAATATCCTCAGGACGGTTTTTAACCCTTTGGGTGCACATTTATTCGAATAATTTTTTGCATTTGGAGCACATTTAATTTTATGGGGTAGAGTCATTTGTAAGAACAGCATATTTTATGCAATTATTAGAATTTATTGGCTCCCACCTTTTGTTTCTTTTTTTTCCAAAACCTTTTTCTATCACTTGTCTGGCATATCTATTTGTCTCTTCCACTATCCTATTCCAAAAATCTTCATTTAGGACTTCATTCAAAACATCCAAAGGTTTAGGATTAGCACCTAGCCTTCGCAGACACAAAGGAGTTATTCCAGGCACTTCACGAAACCGTTTTACATTAGGTACATTGTCTTTTTCTTCCCAAATCCATTGATCTAATTTCCCAGGAGAAGATTCACTATCACTGCTTGATAAGTATCTTGTACGTCTTTTGCATCTTGGTTTTATCTCACTATCATTGTTACTTTGAAATAAACAAGAATGAACATGTTAAATAGTGTCTCATTTTCAACGACGGATCAGAACGTCATGTGTGACTTTGGTCAAATTAATGCATGACGTTCTGATACGTCGAATGCGGTCAAAGGGTTAATACTACGACTGTCGTGAGCAAGCAGCCAGAAAAGATTAATTTAAAATCTGCATATTTGGAATCATCGACGAGATTCGATATTAGAGATTTTTGTGGAACTTTAATCGGACAAAACACGCCAAGACACTGGATGCTTTGTTAATGGTTCTCATTGTCGGAAGGCAATGAGTTGGAATCCCGGCTTAACCGAAGATCCACTATGGGTGGCCGGAGCTCTTTATGTAGATCGCGGTCTCTGCGTTCTCCAAATAAAATGACATGTTTGAGGGTGGTGTTGGGTCTAAATGGCGAAGACTTCCCCCCCCCTCCTTGCTGCCAGCCCGCAACTGATAAACTCCGTTCAAGGTGCAGGGAGATGGGATGGAGACACAACATCTGCATTCTTATTATTTGCAATGAGGAAGGACGTAAAAATCTCCACTGAATGTTCATTGGAAATTAGTTACAAAAGCAAAAAACTAGACGCACGAAAATTGAGACAGGTAAGAATCCAATTAAGAAATCATTTATTTCAATTTAAATTAATAAAAAAAATTTTAAAGTATTTATTTTTTGTTATTTTGGAGCAAAATGTTATTTGAGGATATTGCTATTTTGGGGCAAAATGATTTTTTTTAACTACTAAAAAATAATTAAGACTTGTCTCTGTTATTTATTGACAGTTCTCCAACTTTTTGTTATTTACCACTGATCAAATAACGCTTGAATATTTAATAGGATTTATCTTTATAAATTGAATCATTATTTTTTGTGCATCAGTAAAACATTTGAAATGGAAACAGCTGAAGGAATGAAATGAAGCTTTTTTAAGATGTTGGTTTCTGCCTAATCTAAAACCTACGCTATTTTTATATTTATTGAGTTTTCAACTTTCTGCAGTCATAGTAGTAAAATTTATTTTAATAATTAAAAAATATTTTAATGTGAAATTGTGTGTGTGAAATGTTTAATAAAGTTGTTTTAAAAGCATTCTGTTGTTGTCTTTAATCTACTTTTATTATCTGGGAAAACTTTTTTTATCTGGGAAATTTAGGGAAAACAAATTAAACAAAATACATAACATTTTAAAATAATTATTAATAAGCATTTTTACCTAAGAATTACACAAATTCAATAGTTAAAATAATATTTTATTTATTTTCTTATTTTCCAATCATTCAGTTTGGCAAATTAAATATTTTGTTTTGTTCATTCTAACATTTTTAAAAGTATACTATAATAAAGGGATGCCGACTGATTGGCTGAGTGGTTAGCGTTCCTGACTCCTGAGCTGTTGATCCAGGGTTCGAATCCCGGTTCGGGCATGGATGTTTTTTCCTTCTCTGTTCTCTCTGTGTTTCTCTGTCCTTTCTTCTGTGATGTTGTATGAATATGGCCCGCCCTATAAACGGGTTTGTGGTGGTATGGCGCGGGTAACGCTACTCGCCTCCGTGACTTGGTTCACAGGTGCCCGCTGGGTAACGACAAATGAGTAGCAGTCTCTAGCGTTATTGTGGCATAGGGTTCAACCCTCTTGTGCCCGCCATTGGAAAAGAAAAAAGGAAAATAATTTTTTAATTTAATCATTTAAAAAAAGCAATGAGCTAATGAATTTTTTTTTAAATCGAAAATGTGGTCTTAAAAAAATTATTCAGTTCAGTTTTTGCTTTATTTGTAACAATAATTTAATTCCTCAACGACCGACCACGGGACTTTCGATCCCACAGATTTAACGAGCACGTATATCGCATGCACTCGGTGGGTGTTTGGCGGCATTGGGAATCGAACCCCAAATGGATTCATTCACCAAATGGATTCAGTTCACTTTTAAATTTCATAACATTTTAATTAAAAAAGTTTTATGTAGCTGCATATAGATTCAAAACAGATTTCACATCAATAACTCCACAAAAATCATTAATTAAATAATATACAAACTTTAAAAATATTATACACTTTATCGCGTTTTTTTTTTTTTTTTTTTTTTTTTTTTTCAAGTTTTATGGAGTGAATCGATTTGGCCAATGGTGGAAGAGAGAATAATACTTTGATATTGAACCTGTAACGTCAAATAACTAATTATCAGAAGCTTGTGTCATTTTCCCTTCTTCTAGAGCATGCAGAGAAAAAGCTCGTACAGGCGAAAATAAGGATCTATTTCTCCAGAAAATTCCTTGAATTCGAAGGGGGGGAGTGGAGCGCACTGGGTTCCACAATAAATAAAGGCATTTTTCCTCGCCGCCGCGGAATGTGTCAGAGATCAGTTGGGTGGATTTAAAATGTCACTGGGAATGTAACAGGCACCCGAAGAAAAGTTCGCGAGGACCACCCTCTCGCCCTCTTCCATAAGCAGACGAAGGTCACGGACGAGAACCAGATGGGAATATTTTTCTCATCTATAAACATGCGTTGCTGGTAAAGAGCGGCGACTGTAGGGGGTGGGGGTGGGCGGATGGATAACGCCGTACAGGGTACTTTTCTGTTATCTGAAACGTATTCAGATATTGCAAAATCTTTTGGTTTCCAAAGAAAATTGTCACCAAAAATATTTAGAGAAAAATTCGAAGCATAAAAATAATTGCGATACGATTTAACTGGAAAAAAAAACTCGAAGCTTAAAAAAAAATACATTTTTGAAATATTAGAAATTTTGGTATTCTTCTATTATCACAATCGGATTCAGATAACATCCAATCCTTGATTTCTAAAACAAATTTCTTCTAACAGGGGTGTTTGTGCTCCGGGGAAACCCCGGAATTCCGGGGATTTTGAACTTTGATACCCGGAAATTCCGGGGATCGTCGTTCAAAAGGAAAAAGGAATAATAATGAATTATTTATTTTGATCTCGGTAATTTTGTTTGCGTTGAAAGCAGAAAACGCAATAATTACGTCATTCAATACTTCATAATTGTAATTTTTCCATTTCTCCCCCCCCCCTTCTGGAAACTCCATTATGTCGGTAGTAAGTCCGTAAAAGTTTCCGGGAATTTTTTGGGGTCCCACAAACACCCCTGTTCTAAAAAAGTATTTGGTGGAAAATTTGAAGCAGGAAAATATGCCAAATAATTGTGATGTGATTAAAATGAAGGGAAAAGAAAGATAAAAATAACAGGTATTTAAAATATTAGAATTTTTTTTACCTGGATCGGATTCAAATACCACCAAATTCTTAATTTCAGAATCAAATTATTAATAATATTCGATGGAAATTTTGAAATATGAAAATTAGTGCCAAAATATTTAGCATGATTAAAATGAAGGAAAATCCAAGATAAGCAATGAAAGATATTTGAAATGCCGGTGCTTTTTCTGTCATCAAAATCGAATTCAGAATTCTTGATTTCTAAATCAAATTTCCCCCAAAAAATATTTGGCAAAAAAGTTCAAAAACAACTATTTCAATATTTACGATACGGTTATAGCAGTTAAAGCCAGAAGAAAATTTTAGAGAAAATTACATTTGTATATAAAAATAGTATTTGGAATAAAAAAAATAATACTGATACTGTAATTGTTAGAAGGTTTAGCCCTTTTTCTACAATCTCAATAGAATTTAGATATCATCAAATCCTTGTTCCCAAATCAAATTTCTACCAAAAAATATTTGAAGGAAAATAAGATTTTTATCAAAATATTTACAATATACTTAGGTATTTAAATAATATAACGAATACTTAAATTATTTTACATTTTTAACTTAAATTAATAATTTATTATGAACTGTGATTCTCAAATTTTGGTTAGCGATTTAATGTTAATACGAGGGTCACTCTGAAAATTTTCGAGATACAACTAGGTTTTTAAAGTTATACTTACAAAATTTTAGGTGTATTCAAAGTAGTCTCCTCCAGCATCAATGCACTTTTGTAGACGAATTTTCCACAAATTAAATGCCTCAAGCCATTCATTTCTTGGAATAGATGAAAAATATGCATTTGTAGCCACATCAATCTCTTCTTCTGAATGAAAACGATGTCCACGTAAGTTCTTTTTTAGATTAAAGTAATAACCAAAAGTCGCACATAGCTAGATCAGTTGAATACGGTGAATGTTCGATCACTTTAATTTGTTTTTGTTTAAGAAACTCAACTGTTAATCCGGCTGTATGTGAAGATGGATTGTCATGGTGAAGCATGAGTCTCCTCACATTCAGTTCTTGTAGAATTTCTGGAAGACATTGAATGGTATACCAGTTTGCTGTTACTGTTTTCTGTCCTTCCAACTTGATGGCTTTGACCCATCCCGTACTTCTGAAGAAAACGGCAAACATCACTTTTTTCAGTGCGCGTTTGTTTTTTCATCATTGTTGACGTGGGATCCTCTTCAAAGACCCAAACTTTGCTTCCTTGACGTGTTGGAACGTCAAAAAACGGTATGTACGTTTCATCACCTGTTATAATTTTAGAAATGATGCGGTGGCCACCATCATTCAGCATATTAAGAGTTTCTTTACTGATTCTGACACGCTCCTCTTTTTGATGCTCAGTTAGATTATGGGGAACCCAACGGCAAACTACTTTTTTCATATGTAATTCTTCATGAATGATTTTGTGTATGGCTGCGGATCCAATGTTAAGTTCCTTCCTGTATCATTTGATAGGTACAGCGATTATCATCCATTAACATTTTTCGTATGGCAGACACATTATCCGGGATGACTGCCGATGTCGGCCTTCCTGTGTGTTCTTCATCCTGAAGAAAATTGCTCTGAACTCTCTTCTAAATTCTCTAAACCATCTGAATACAGTAGCACGAGCTGGAGATTCATCACCCAATGCTAATTGCAACCGTTGAATGCATTCTTCTTGATTGAATCCTGCTTTGAAATCGTAGAAAATCATAGCGCGAAAATGTTGTCGCGTCAACTCCATTTTCTCTTCTGTTTAAAATTTACTCCACGCTAAACAAGTTGAAGTAAGTCAGTAGAAATGGTCTTCAGTGTTTAAATACTTTGTACTTTAAAATTAAACCGTTATATATTTTTATTTTGTAAATTCTCGTCTGCGCGTATCTCAAAAATTTCAGAGTAACCCTCGTACTAAGATTTGAAATTGCGGGTATTTTTATATTAGTGATAAGAAAGTGCACACAAAATCAGGTATACAAAATTTTACTGAGGTTAAAAAGGAATGGGAATTGTTGCCACCGATGTAAGCAAAACGTGTCTCGCATCAAACGTCATCTCGATTTAGAAGCATGATTTTATTTTTGGTCAGTTTTGTTTTATTTGTAGAGAAAAGTTTGATGCAAAGTTCATTGAAGTATAAATTTATTTAGCTTAAAAATGTTTAAAGCAAAAGTTGCCGAATACACAACTTTATGTAACAATGAATGAATTTTTATGAATTTTTTAAAAATGTTATAAACAACTGAATAAATTAAATAATTCCGATTAATAATGAAACTATTAAAGTTTATATAGAAAAGATTAAGAAAAAACTAAATTTAAAAGAACTCATGAAAATAACCAAATATTGATATAAATTTGGACCAATAAATTTACATTTTTAAAATAATTATTTGAATATAAAGAAAACATTTGTATTTATTCTTTATTTTAACCTCAATTTACAACCACAAAATAATCTATTACAAAGAGATAATTAAATCAACAGAAATGTTGCAAATATATTTTCTATTTTCTCGACCAGTTTAAGGGAAGGAAATTCTCCAAAATACTCGTACAAACCTAAAAGATTTTATGAGATTTGTGTCCAAAAAAATTCTTATAACTAATGTAATCATATTATAATAAGTAATCATCAATTTGATATTAAAAAGTATGTAAACAGCAATATTGTCCCGTTGTATTTTGTTTTTGCATTGAGTTTTCAATTTACTTTTGTCGACTGAATTTTCTAACTCAACTTTGTAATTTCGAACTATTATCGAATGATTATGACAAGACTTTATAACGGTGTCATCTTCCATACCAAGATCAACGAAACGGCATTTTATAAATGTTTTACATTTACAACTTTATTCAACACAGTTGTCTTCAGTTGTAATCGCTGCACTTATCTAAGCATCGAACTCGTTACCCTTCATACACGACAATAGCATCTTCACCCTATTTATTTTGTTTGCTTTCCATGTAAAACTTATTATGTAAAGACCCTTATTAAGTGAAAAAATAATATATTAGAATCATCATATTACACTTTACTGCAGTTAATAAAATTTTGAATAACCTTAAAATTTTTATTTGATTTCCTTTTTATTTTATTTTTTATACATTAATATCAAAATTAATTTATGATCATAATCTACTCTATTTATAAAAATATCAAACATAAGATGCCATTTTCCTCAGCAGTTTACAACTCCGTTCTTCCCGTCTGATGAACATGAATCCGAACCCCCCCGGGGAAATTTCAGCTCCAATTCTTAACAAACGTCATAACATACGCCTCTTGTCTTCTAGCTGTTCCAACTGATTGAAATTGCGTGTTCTATTCTCAAGAGAACTTTTCATAGCTAGCGTATTCACATGATGCAAAGCCTAAGGTGGGATTCGAACCTATGAGCTATTGAATTGAAGGTTAGAGCTCTAAGCATTCGACTACCAGATCAGCCATGCTGCAAGGGAAGGAACCCAGAAAACTCATAAGCACCCATCTCAACAAATGGGTATGCACTGAACAAAAACGCACGACTCAACTTTCTTAGTTTAGAAGAAGCTGAAACGATCTTGTTGTTTCTCCAACTGCGAAGAGTGTGGCATTAACCACTTGGTATAGTGTGTGCTAGACCTTCACAATATTATTTAATATTGATTAGTGATGACTTACGTTAATATTTAAAAAATAGTTAAATATTAAGTATTGAAAAATAAATGCAATATTTACTCTTATTTCCTATTTTTTTAAAATACTAATGACTAGGCATGCCATTTTCCTCATAACTGCGACATAAATATGTCATGTTATTAAGAAAATATAAACTTAGAGGAAATTTTCGTTCATGTGACAACTTGTCAAAAATATTATCAACCTAAATAATATTAATAGCAAAGTTTTCATACTTTCGTCTTCATTTATATCCATCAATAATGAAACAACCCCCGCGGATAAAAAAATAAATAAAAATAAAAACTTTTAACAACCATTTCCCTTAACTCCCACGCCATTTTTCTTTAGATAAAACTGTACAAAGGAAATATTATTCCAGAGCTAAAAAAATACACAGCAAAATAAATTTAATTTTTTGCCTTTTTTTCGCCCAAAGATTAACGATCAGTCTCAAGATTTTCACTTATGCTTTTTCATCGAAATCAAAATTTATACGCTTTTCTTAATTGTTATTTGCTCAAAAATAATTTCACCAAATAAAAGTCCATCGTCCAACTCAACCTCTCCCTGAACGACAATATTATAACCAATATAATGAAAAACTTAGAATATTCCTATTCATTTTGTCTGGAATGCGGGGATGGAAAAATTTATAATGTTTGTTTGACATTCATAAAAATGAATTTCTATCGTGAATGTATGATAAAGAATTGGGGAGGGGAGAATTGGTTTTATGCCTGGCTTTTACTTGGCGACCAGCTTTTTCCCTCTTCTATTTTTTTGGAAGAAGTTCCAGATGTATATAAAGGATATTTATAAACTTTAAATGGAATTTTTTCCTTTCACTCTACTCGTGGGAAGAATTCGCAATTAATAGCTTCCGATGACAATTCAATAAATTTCCTCCCTTGCTGCTCAAACAAAAGGGAAGATGATAACGAATGCCATTTTTTTTATTTTACGAAGAGAGCCATTTATATAATAAAAGCATAACGGCTCCAAGCCCATAAATTCATGTTTAAAAGATAACGATGTAGGGGTATAAGTAAATGAAATTTCTCCGACGACATAAAAATTTATTGTATTCTTAGTTTTAATATAAAACGCAATTCCAACTTAAGTAAATATTACATGACACTTTATGTATAAAATTCAAAAATACCCACGATGATTCCCTATCACGCCGCTTCCCGTAAGCTCAGCAAAGTGAAGCATCATGTGCCGCGGGCAGTGGTTGGGAGGGTGACCACGGTGTACTCTCCTTCACTGGGTTGCTGGAACTCCGTGGGTTGGGGACGTGTCCACGTTCATATGTGACGTCCAAAGTCCTTCCGCTGGTGTGGCGTGCATATGGAGAGGAAGGTGCCAGCTCAGGTGTGGCCTCGTCACCTGACCGTGGTTCAAAATGACGAGGCACCTTAAAACGAGCAAAGTCGTACTTTCACCTTCGTGGTGCTCTGATCCAAACGATACACGCTCGCTATTGACTTAATTCGTACAGCCAAAGGCATAGCGAGCTTGGCTTATAGAAGAGTCATAAGCAACAATATGACTACTTAATATACGTAGACAATTAACACTTGAAAATTTTTGCAAAATACTTGCAACAGCCTGTTTCGCTCTCCTAAGAAATTGGCGACAGGCTGCTGCAAATCCGTTCAGTTAGAGTTAGAAAGACACGGGGAAAAAATGACTTCCTAAGATAAAATAAAAAATGAAATCGTGCCAAATTTTAAAATTATAAAAAATTGCAGGCGAATTGCTAAATAATGGTAAGAAATAAAGGAAATAGGAACATAAAAAAAGATAAAAGGCAACTAAATGTATCAGAATTAAAATTAACTTCATTAAAACTTCAAGCATATTAATTAAAGAAGAATTTAAATTTAATAAATTCAACTAATAGTAAAGAAAAAGTAATAAAATTAAATAAAGAAATAAATAAAAGATTATTTTAGAACCATCCTTATTGTTGTTGAGTTCATTTAGAGTAGCCTTACGACGCGTTTCTGTGCATATACTTTGTATATATATATATTATATATATATATATATATATATATATATATATATATATATATATATATATATATATATATATATATATATATATATATAATTAAGAAGAAATTTATAATATCTGAAAATAATCATGAAATTTTTCAGTAACTTGGATAGAACCGATAGTTAAAAGGAGTAAAACATTTTGCTACAAAAAACTTATATTTAAAACTACTTGTCACACGGTTTGTAAACTTCGATATTAAAATATATAAAAATATTAATGTATGGACTCGATTCACATATTAATAAAAGTTTCCATCATGTATCATAATTTAATGTAATTAGATAATATTGTTCCCTTAGTAACGAGCGTCTTTCTTAGTATAAACCTCATTTGACCAAGAGATTTAAAGCGTCGAATTGGAACACCCGCCCTTCTAAAGACAGAGCACTCTTCAAATAAAATTGAGAAGTAACGTTAAAAATAATAAATTTAAATAAAAATTAAATAATAAATTGAAGAATAAAATTTAAAAAATAATCAGAATAAAAACAAAAACCGCAGGTTTTCTCAAAACAAATGAAATAGATAATCAAATACAACCTTTATTCAAAGATTATAACCCTTTTTAGTATGAGACAAGCTATCCAAATTATAATTTAAAGCGTCTCCATCAATATTTATGGCGCTATTATTAAGCAATTAAAATATAGCGTTGCAATTAATTGATTCATAAACCTCTTCTATCAATAACAAGACTTTTAAGTTATTCAATACTTTTTCCTGCCAAATAAACATGTTTTAAAAGGAAATCTTGATGTAATTGATTCGTTTTCTCGAACTCTTTAAAAGGCTGAAAGAGGGGATAGAGACGGGGGGAACGTTGATTTAGTGTCTCCTGTTAAATAAATAAAACACTCTCTCCCATATCATTTTCAGGGCGTAGTGTGTAAACTTGAGAACTGTTTTGCATTTCTGCCAAATGATTCCTACTTTTTTTTTTTTTTTTGCGAAACACGAAGAAATCGTTTGACTAATGGCGTCCATCTTGCAGTGAAGTGAATGGATTTCGAAGTTGTTAAATGTCATTTGAAAACAAGAAAAAGCAAATGCAGTTGAAGGGTTGGAGACGTCGCAATTAAGAGAAGGAGTTGAGAAGCGTTCGACTCCTCCTCGAATTTGTAGCTAACGTCTCAAAAACGGATCGTTTGGGAGCTAAGCGACGAAACATCAATAAAAAATCCATCCTAAACAGCTATAGAAACCTGTTTGTTTAACCTGTCTTATCTTTAGATGCAAATTTAGAATGCAAATCAAAGAACAAAACGCAAATTTGATGTTTATCAATGACCCTTTATTGATTGTTGAAATTATTTAAGTGACTTAAATTTAAAATTCCTTTCGCAGAAAAAGTATATATATATATTGATTTTCTAAAATTAATCTTAAAAATTGACTTAAATTCATAAAATATCGAAGTTTTAATTGAATTTGAAGAAAGTATTTTAAATTTGGCGTCAGTAATTGTGACGAGGAGACTTATTTAAAGGTGAAAATTGTGAATTTGTTAAAGCAGCATTTTTTAGCATTCAATAGTTTGGCTAAACAATCTTCAATACGTATGGAGGCTCGGAATAACTTCTAATCCCTCGCAAACACTTCCTTCTTATCATACTAACTTCAGCCTAATTCAATGTGCTATTAGAGCATTGTTTTTTTTTTCTAATAGTTAGTTTTTCCTGAAAAATGCTCATTCATTTGAAATGGACCACTAAAAACTTCCTTATAGGCGGGAATCGAGCACAAGAACTGCCGAACTGAAAATCAAGGAGCTAATTCTTAACTACCTATTCGATAAAGAGTTGAGTGAATGCTTAAAGAGAGAAGCTTGGATGTCAAATTTGTCTTCTGACCCATTTCAATTTTAGGTATTAAAACTTCATTAAATTATTTGAATATAGGTGTCTATCTACACCTTTATTTTAAACTTCGTGGTGGATAACCTGCTGTTGAAAGCTGCACAAAGTTGCTTTTCTTACAATTAGACAGTAATGACTTAGAAGCCCTGGTGGCTTAGTGGCAGCGTTTCACGCTCCCATGACGCAGGTCCGAGGTTCGATCCTCGGGCTGGGCAAGGTTGACTCAGCCTTTCATCCCTTCAATGGGTCGATTAACGGAGTACCAAGCATGCTTGAGAACTAAGCACTGGGGGTCTTACGTTAGGCTGACCGCTTAACTGGGACATATCCTTCGACCCCAGGGCCCTCGGTCATGAAAACAGTTATGGGCACTGTAGACCTTTGCCCACATGGGCTGTCGTGCCATGGAGTTTAGCTTAGTTTAATGACTTATTCGGGAATCAATTTCTCGCAGATGGTGGTCGGCATACCGAAGAAAACTGTCAATCATCCACAAATTGACCACAATCTTCTTTGTTCTGGGTGCCTATTAGAGATTTTATGCCGAGAAGGGTGGAGTTTATTACTTACCGGTTATTAAAGTAACTGTCACTGGTTGTAAGAGTTGCACTTACATTGTGACTCTGCTTTAAAGGGCCGAGCTGGCAGCCGAATGGTTAGCGCTCTTGCCTTCGGTTCAATAGTTCGTGGGTTCGAATCCCACCTTGGGCAAGCATGTTTGTAGTGGTTCGGAATCCACTTTAAACCGTAGGTCCCGGTCTAATTAGCCCTCGTGTGCAAACAATGACCGTTGAGCGACAAACAAACCAAACCAAACCATCTGCTTTAAAGGTATCGAAAAAATTCTCTTTATATTTATACAGGACGCCTACAACTGGGCAGCTGACAACGTTCCATTGAGTTCAATTATTTCTGTGTCGGATGTTTGCAATAGTTCCCCGAAATACTTTAAACGATGGCTTTTGGCGGAAAATGACTGCGGCGAGACAACCAACACCGATGACCAGGTCAGCAACCGACTGACCGCTTATAAGGTGGCGAACGACTCGGACCGCAGCTTCCGCGGATGCAAATGTGGGAACCAAAGGAATCTGGCAATGCGGATGTGGACTGTATCCGCTTGGCTGGCGAGGAATGCGCCCGGGCCACCGCCTGCAATTCAGAATATTTTGAAAGTGACGCACCCGGTTCAGGACGCATAGAATTATTTTTACATGTTGGTGATCATACATCTCTCTCATTTGAAAGCAACCGTCATGCGCCTAAGTGTCTTGAATTGCTAGAGTTTTTCCTCTCAAATGCAATCCAATAAGCATCTATTGACATTTTCATTTAAGAAGAAGAAGTGGATCTAGTGTTTGTTAGGTTCCTAGCCTAAATGGCCATGTACCTACTGTTCCTAAGAAATTTTTCTACACCTAACTTTAGTTGAGATTAACATAATGATTTCAAAACATAAGGTTATTTAAACACAAAACATTAAGAAAATATTTTGCTTAGGTTAAAGTGCTCCCAACGAGAGTTCTTTGCATGAGATTGAATAAACATAAAAAAGAAAAATTTGAATACACTTTACAAACAAGAGTGCAAAAAAAAATATTAATTACAGTTATATACATAGTAACAGTATTGATATAACTATATAAAGACAAAATATTTTTTTTATTCTATTATATATGCATATATATAAATACAATTTTTTTCCTTTTCTGTATTTTATTTTATATATTTTTTTTAAGTATAAGAAGAAGAAATTATTAATTTCTACTTTTTGGGAGGCAAATAGATAAGTTTCAATGTGGCTTAGCCCGCAGAACCGCCCTTGGTCTGTGGAAATTGGAAAGTTCATAGGGACTGTAGTTTTCAATTGCTTGAATTTCAGAGTTATCAATTTCATAAAGATTGTTGTAGAAGCGAAAAGCAAGGAATTGGACGTATCTTGATAGGGGAAGGACACCCAAATTGTTTCTGATGTGTTCGTTTCTGATGTAGAAGTCTGATTGAGTGATCAGTCTAAGAAATTTACTTTGCTGACCCTCAAGAAGTTTCAGGTTCGTTTCCGCAGCACCACCTCAGATTGGGGCTGCATAGGTGATAATAGGGCGAAGGTATGATTTATAAATCAATAGCTTGTTAGCCATGGAGAGCTTTGATTTGTAGGCAATTAAGGGGTAGAGTGAAGTTTTGGCAGAAATAAATTTATTCTTAATTTTATTAATATGGGCTTTCCAGGTAAGTTTTTTATCTAACGTAAGACCGAGGTACTCGACTTTATTTGACCAGGGGACCGAAAAACCGCTTAGTTGAATCTGGGGGGGGTAGAGTACGTTTCCTAGTAAAAATGACAGCAGTGGATTTGTTTGGATTTATTTTAATTTTCCACTTATTAAGCCACTCTTCAATGGCCATGAGGTGTTCAGTAAGGGTAGCATGGATTTTCCAGTAGAGAGAACTAGTAGATAAAACGGCAGTATCATCCGCAAACAAGCAGAGCATTGTATTTTGGTGTTGCGGAATATCATTGATTTAGATGTTAAATAAGAGAGGACCCAGCAGGGATCCTTGCGGTACGCCTGCAAGAATAGGTCTGTCAAGAGAGATATCTTTTCCTACTCTAACAGTAAAAGAGCGGTTGGATTTCATTTAAGAACTGAAGCCACTGAAACTCTCTGAGAAAGTATCACGAAGCAAGTGTCCCCAATCTGAATTTATCAAATTTTGCATCGAATCCAACACAACTGAGATTACCTCTCTATCATTAACATTATTTTCATCACAAATAGATATTAACGCTCGCATTTTTCTTCTGTTTTCTTAAGTAATGTGTCGGTAATACACTCGTATTACACAAGTACTTTTCTAAAAAAAACTGAACTCCATAGCACGACAGCCCATGGGGGCCAAGGCCTATAGTGTCCATAACTGCTTTCATGACCGAGGGCCCTGGGGTGCGAAGCATATGTCCCAGTTAGGAAAACCGGAAAATTCCTGTAACTGGAATATACTCGGTCCCCAGATTGCCGGATAATGGATCCTATACTGTGTGTGTATAATATATATATATATATATATATATATATATATATATATATATATATATATATATATATATATAAGCATTATACTTTCGCATCTCTCATAATGTGTTTACTATTTTTTCAAAGTATATAACGCCTTTGATAAATGAGGGAGATATACCATACTTCTGTTGTGGAATTCTAAAACGTAAATGGCAATGTGAACTTTGCCAAATATGATCACTGAATTTGAAAATTTTACCGATGGTTTAATCCAATGTCACTTTATTCTACAAATCAGTGGAGAGTATAAATTGCCTTTTTAGAGAATTAAATTTACTCGGGGCTTTTTTGGATGGAATACCTACTGAAATTCTGTGGTGCAACAGCCCATGTGGGCCAAGGCTTACAGTGCCCATCTCTGTTTTCCTGACCGAGAAGCCCAGGGCTACGATGCATATGTCCTGATTAGGTGGCCAGCCTAACGCGAAACCCCCAGTGTTTAGTTCCCAAGCATGCTTGGTACTCAGTTTATCGATTCACTGAAGGGATGAAGGGCTGAGTCGAACTTGCCCATCGCAGAGGATCGGGCCTCGGACCTGTGTCATGGGAGCGATATATATTTATCTCCTGCTCCACCCATCAGCCTATTCATTGGTCGAAGAGAATGGGCGGTTCAATTCCGCTCTTTGCATTCTGTTCCATTTTCAATTACTTCGCTCTTTAATTCTCTGCAGTTAGTTTTAACTTTCAGTTATCAGCTTGCCTTCTTTTATTTTTACTCTACCTTTCATTCCCAACGAGAGCAGCAGTTAGCAACTCAACTCATCTTCATCTTCAATAAATTTTAACTGTCATTTCAACTACAGAGGATATTCACTCATTTTTAGAAAGATTTCGATAAAGAATTAAGAAAAAGTAAATGTTTTACAATAAAAATTTTTGGCAACAGCTTATTATTTGAAATGAGAAATATCGTCTTCTACTTTTAAATTTATTCTTCTTTCAAAATGTAGCATGTAAACAAGCTGTGAATTGAAGGATATGTTTTTGCTCTTTCAGAAGAGAAATCTTCTTATTCGAGGATTCAAAAACGTTGTGAAATGCATGGTATTAAATTTCTAAGTGTAAAATAAGCAACATTATTAATTGGACACGTAAAAACCGTCAGATCATTATTTCTACATGGAAAGAAGACTCCAAATGAATATCCGAAAAAAGTACGTACTGTTTCAAATGTTTCTAAAGTGAAATCCTTGGTAACAAGAAAAAATTCACCAACACTTAAATCAATTGCAAAGTCTCTAGATACATCTGTAGTAACAATAAATAAAATAATAAGCCAAGGTTTACAACTTAAGAAAGCTAAGAACCATGATGTTCACCTGCTTTTGCCGAGACATGTGGCTCAACGTAATACATTTCGTAGGGTCCTGTATGAAAACCATTTAGCAGGAGCTAAATGGAAATACATTGTGACCCTTGATGAAGCATGGGTTTACCTAAATGACTGCAACAAAAAAAGGTCTATTTACTATTAGAAACGAGGAGAAAAAATTTACAAACCTGGTTCCGTCAATGTAAAGAAAGTTTCAGTGAGGGGTTTATGATAGTCGCAGGTTTCTCCTACAATGGGAAATTAAAAATAAAAAGAATAGAAAAAATGTTAAAATCAACTCATCATATTATCAGGAAAAGGTTTTACGTCCAATATTTACAGAAGAAATTCCACTTCTTTATCCCAAAGACTTTCAAAGAGTGAAACTTCATCAAGACAAAGCTACAAGTCATACTTCGAAAACTACCACTGCATTCCTTGAAAAAATGATGACTCATACAAGTATTGCATATATACCTTTTCAACATATTCCTGTGAAGTCTCCTGACGTTTCACCTATGGACTATTGTGCCTTTGGTCTGTTAAAAAGAGCTCTTTCTAAACGCAAACCCACCACGATAGATGGACTCTGGAAAGTAGTGGAAGAGGAATGGAAAGCAATACCCCTGGAAATTTTACGAAAAGCTCTTCTATCATGGAAATCACGATGCAGACTTATAGTCCAGAAAAAAGGCTATCAGATCGAACATTTAAAAAAATAATCTTTACATTTTAAACATTAATTAAACGGTCCCGAAATCGTTCTAAAAATGTGTTAATACCCTCTGTAAATCGTAATCGTGTATAATAATAGCATCAAATTATATTAATATTATATTCATTTATTTCGTATATTTGTGATATAGGCTTATTATTTATCTCGTGCTTCTTTTTTCCTTAATTTGTAACTTAATTCTTAGTTGAAAAAATAATTTGATATTCAATGAATGTACTTAAATGTTTCATTGAAGAGAGAACGAGTGAGCCTTGAAAAAGAATTTGTTCATTTTAGTAAGAGAACGTTTTTAATCTGATACCCAAAACTGAAGGGTTTTGCTCATCTCTAGTATCTGTTGAGATGGGTTATTAGAGGTTTTTCGAGGTTTTCTTCTTTGGAATATATGAATTGGACCTGCTACTTATATGAAACGATTCCGGAGAAGTCGATCAAGGTAAATGCCACAAAAGATACACGCAATAAGTTTGAGCTGTTAGGATATTAACAACACTTTGTTAAAATATGTATTAATGTGTAAGGATATTCCGTTGGCTGCAATAATAATAATAAGAAGAAAACGCATATAAAAAAACCCAGGTACTTGGCAGACCGCTATCAGATCAGGTAGGCTTTTAGAGACTTAGAAAAATACAACCATTTTTTTTTATTGCAAACACTTAAAACTGAAGACTTTAATCCGGAATTGAAACTAAACCGCAGAAAAAGATTGATGCGTTTTCTTTTTCCCTAAAGTCTTTAAAGCGCAGCGATTCATTTGCGGTTTCATTTAAAACCTCGTATCATCCCCTTGATAAACGCTTCGTCTGCTGAGCTTTGACCGCAGAGCCATTAACTGCTTAACAAGAGCCATTAAGCAGCACTTCTCACTTTTTCCTCCATCCCACGCCGAACGATTGCTCGATTGATGTGACGCCGCCATCCTCCCCCTCCTCCCCAGGTTCCTAAAATTAAGTGATATCTTATTGTCTGAAAAAAGTAGGTTCAACGGATAATCCTTCGTCATCCATCCGTTTTGTTCCATCGTCTTCATCCTTTTCGCTGGGTGCGAGATTTATCACTTGATAATGGCTGATGAAAAGGGGGAGGGCAGAAAACGGTTTAATAGGTCAGTAGAGAAGATAAAAGAAAAATAAATTGATTCTCTCCTTCCCTAGAGTAGGATTTTTCTTGAATTGTGGTGACTCTAATAGCTGACCAACGCAACAGCGCCCTCGAATCTACGTTTCCGAGTAGGAGCGTGTAGGATTTTAATAATGTCTTTGTAATATATATGTATATAACTCTGGTCTATAGATAAAAAATTCGTGTGTTCGATTCCCATTGCAAGTGCGCATGTTTTCTGTGCTTTAAAATCCACTTTAAAATGTAGGACAAGAGATGACAAACGCCGCCCGCTCTGTCTAGTAGTCAGCTTGCCGGGACTGCATCGGGAGTTCCTGAGTTGGAATCCTGGTTCGGGCATAGAGTACTTTGTCATCTACTTAAAATTATTGCTCTTGATCCATTAAGCCGTCATTCATAAAAAGCGTCAAAATAAACCAAAAATTTAAATTATCGAGGTGCGTGCTTGTGAGTGCCCTGAGTTTCTTCCTACCTGAGTTGGTCATGACGGCTCACGCTAAATGGGAGTCTCCAAATTTAAATGCAATGAGTGACGGTACGCAGACTTACAGCAATCTGCTGTTCGGTTATTTAGAATGCCGCTCACCCTGCCAGCGTGCCTGGACTGCGGATAGAGAGGTCCTTGGTTCGAATCCCGGTTCGGATATGGATGTACTTTCTCTCTGTCTATCTGTCTTTGTCCTTTCCTTGTATGAATGAGGTTGAGAATTTGGTTGCCTACCCTATAAACGGGTCCCTATGGCATGTGTGTACTGAGGAAGTCGGACTCTACACCAAATTAGGGTTCAGTTGAAAAAGTGGAGCAGCGCACCCCATATTGCCAGCCTAGCTGGTACAAGATAACAAAAAGAGTGTTACCCAAAAACTAATTTGACCAATCAAACAAGTTTTACTTTAGTAGGGTTGCAAATAATATCATATTATTATTCATAAAAAAGTAAGTTTATTTCTAAATATATTTTATTTTAAGCAAATATAAAAGATCAAAAAAATAACTGTTTACATTCCCAAACGCTAGTCATCGTTCCTCTACTATTTTTTTTGTCTTTCGGGAGACATTTCTTCGTCCTTTATTCTATTAGATATTATATTGTGTGGTAATGTATTCAGCTGACCGCAGAAATGTTCATCATAAGTCGCAAGCTTGATACCCGTAACGTAGGGTATCATCTCATTTATTCAAAAAGTGACCATTGAACGATAAACAAAGCAATCAAGGAGGAAAATGACATATTTTTTAAACAGTGTGACTTTGAAAAATGCAACACACACGAAATTACTTTTTTTTTTTAGTTGTTCCTTTAAAAAGCATACATTTAACCTCACGAACACTGAACATATTTAACAAATAAAACTTATAATGTTGTTGTCGTGTGTCAGCTAAGCTGGCAACATGGGGTGCGCTGCTCCACTTTTCCAACAGAACCCTCTTTTGGTGTGAAGTCCGACTTCCTCAGTACACACATGCCATAGGGACCCGCTTATAGGGTAGGCAACCATTCACTCCACATTCATACAAGGAAAGGACAAAGACAGGATAGATAGAGAGAGATTGTACATCCATGCCCGAACCGGGATTCAAACTCAGGACCTCCCTATCCGCAGTCATGCACACTGACCACTAGACAAGGTGGGAGGCAGAAACTTATAATAAAGTAACTTATAGAACAAAAAATAATAAGTTTTGTATATTTGGATACAATACGTAAATTCCGGGCTTGTGAGTATAGTTTTTAACAACCTACATTGGAATGACAATTACCATAAAAGGAATCGATATTTTCACAGCAATAAATATCATAATATAAATATCATAAAATATTTTCCTATTATATAAGAAAGGCAAAAAAATATACATATATATATATTAATAAATGAAACATTAAGCAAATATATGGAAATATGTAAGCATAGAGTTATTATTAAAAATTATAGATAACTCTTATGTCGGTTCTTACATTAGCACATGCATCAAGATTGGGATATATGTAAAATTACACCTGTCTTAGCTGTAAAATTTTAATAAAAATGTTTTATTTTTTTATTAAAATGTTATACGTTAGAGGAAGACCTAACATTATTCTGTCACTAGGAAATTTCAACACAAAATATGAATTCCATGATTTTTGTTTCGTGTAGTTGACACCCTGTCAAAGGCAACCCTCCACCATTTTGTAAGGTTTTTTTTGTTTATTTTTTTAATATAAAATCGAGTGAATTTTTTCGTGAGTCATTTCGTTCTATCTTTGAACAAAGCTATAATTGAACAAATAAAGTCATCTGAATTTTCCCCCCCATGTAGTTTGTTTACTATTTAATTAAATTATAAAACTATAATTAAACCAAGAAGGTCATCTGAATTCTGTATAAATATTTTTGCTTTGGCTGATCACATCACAAGACTATATTTGAACAAAAAATATCGCCTAAATTTTCCATTTTTTTTCATTATATTAAAAACAATATTTTTTTTCTATTGTAAATGAGAAAATCGTGCAATATTTTTCTTCTATAACACAAAATGTCAATGTCCCGCCACTGTAAATATTACAGTATAAAAAAATAAATAAATAAAAAAGAATTGATTGTATCCATGATCGTCTAAAAAAATTTCTTTCAGCATATGTGAAGTATTGAAATGTTCCAAATTCCAAAACGCCTTAGAACGTGAAACCGTGAGAGAATCCGAAATATAGGTGGGTGGGGGGTATGCATCAGGCGTTAAAGGTTAACATCCGCCCGTTGGGGCTTATGATTTGGTTTCTTGAAGCCCACCCACAATGGCACGGGGGAGGGCGAGTGGGAAAAGGAGAATCTTTCACAAAACGGTAGTTCCACCCAGCAAGAATTCTCAGGTGGAGTACTTACCTTCCCCCCACTCCCACACATTCACTTTTTTTGTCCTCTAAGAACGGCTTTTAGGATCGCCTTTATAGCAACGATCTGAGAAAGCCCAACTGTCGACAGTCAATGGAGGTATTCATTGCCGGACGCTCGAATGAGGGGGGGGCGAGTTGCTCGGAGGGAGAACACTCCCTCGCATTGACAGAACCCATTGATAGACCAATTAGAAGAGCTACTGTGCGAATGCAATACCGAGCTATGAGACCCCCCTTTCGGCATGCGACATCGAGCCATTGTGCTGCCAGCAGCATGGGAAAGTGCGGGCAGAGATTGTGGTACGCCTGCGAAGCTCCTAGTATAATAGTCCTGATTTTCTATAAGACCTGTGACAAAATTGAAATGACTTTCTTAATGTATCTCAATATATGCATTCAAAAATAATTTTGGTAATTAAATATTTGAAAAAATAATTACATTTTTTATTTCAAATATTAAATTTTGTATTTCTTTCAATTCTTCCAACCCTCTTTGTAAATGGGTTAAACGGTGAAAGTTGTTTTAAGGCTGATTTATTTATTGACATTCTTTAATCATATCATAAGGGAGAAAACCTTGAGACACATAAATCTGGAACGCTATTACGTTGGACAAATTTAAAAGTACCCCCTTTAAAGAAGGAATGTTCTTGAGTTCGATACCAGATTATTTTAAATAAAATGAGGAGGATACTTCATGGCTGTATGTATTGCTGCCAGAGTGGGTACCTAGCAGTTCCGCTTGTGACACAGGGGTGGCCCACGAGTCCTGCGTTGGGACAGCGCGCGCCGGATATTCATGCGCTTCAAGGCAGCTTTCAGTTGCATAATTACCCCGAGGACGAGCGCGAAGGAAAGAGACGCCCATTCTTCGACTATGGACTGCATAGAGCCTTGTACGTCATACTCGACCACTAAATCAGACAATCTTTTTTGAGGAGGGGAGTGTTTTATATGATTCAGAAAATTTAAGATATTCCATAAGAGCTTAGGATTCAGATTAACTTGCAAATAAATCTCTAAATAACAATCAATGAATGCTCTGCTAAAATGGTTCTACTTATTCCACTCGGGGATTTTGAATTTTTTTGAAACACACTTTTAAGCTGAACATCAGTTTTTTGTTCTTGTTGTTGTTATTACTTATGGCACTTGGACAAGCCAAGCTCGCTATGTCGTTCCCTATGCAAATTTAAGTCAGTAGGGAGCATCTTTCGTTTAACCAGAGCACCACGAAGATGATAGTACGACTAAGCCCTAAATTCATACGATAGATGGCACCACCAGATAATCCACTTCTTCAACTTTGACGATGATCTGGAGGGGGGGGGGAGAATTCTATTTTTTTACGAACTTAGATCAGCCCTCTATTTCTTATGGTCATTTAAAAAAAATCCATAAAAATCACTCAGCAAATGAATTTTATTAACTTCATAAAAAGAAACTTCCAAGAACTAAAGATTTAGTTTATAAAAGTCTAATGGTTCCTTTGTACTATTATTCTTTATTAAGAATAGAATAACTATTGTTATATAAATTATTTATTTTATAGATTTTTTTAGCTATTTGGAAGAGCAATTTAAATAAATATAGTTCTATTGTTTTCCATGTTTTCATTAAGAGGTTTGATTAAATGTCGTGTTTATGTTTCCTGTGCCATAATTTTCATTTAAAATAAAATAAAAATAATTAAAAAAAGAAACAGATGATCATCTATATATTAAAAATATCATGTTCTAATATATGTACAAATGTAAATAAAAAAAATAAATATTCTTTTTAAGTAATCTTAATCTTTAAATATTATTTACCTAATATAATTTTTATAAAAATAAATAAAAATATTTATTTTTAGAGTTTATGCATTTTATTTCTCGGGCCACATAATTTTGTGCTAAAATAAAATAAAAAATAATTAAAAATGGAAACTGGAAATATCTACACATTAAATATATTACTACTCTTCTACATATGAACACATGAATAAAACAATGAAAGATTATGTATTCATTAATAAATGCTGGGACAAAAAAAGAATGAATTCTGATTTTATAATAGCAAATATTTAAGTCTCAGTTATATATATATATAGATAGATAGATAGATAGATAGATAGATAGATAGATAGATAGATAGATAGATAGATATAGATAGATAGATATAGATATATAAGTCTCATTCCTATTTTAAATATCAAAAACCAAAACCAAATCGAAAGAAAACGTTCTGCAAGCTTCAATTATACGTATTCATTAAGTCAATATCGGTCTGTTTAATGTGCCACAATTTTCCAAATGCTCAATTTTAAAGAAAGAGCAAAGGTAACATAAATTCTTCTCGAGATGACTTAATTGTGGTTGACCACACATGACTAACCATGACTGTAAGACGAATCAAAGAAGTGTGACGAAGTCCGAAAATTCAACACAATCACAACAAATAATTAATATTAACATTATATCTAAATAAAAAAATAATATACACACAAACAGAATTTTACCATTTCATTATAATTTTACTATTATATATAGTCAGTCATTTACATTTGTATATGATGTAGTTAAGTGACATTGAAAATTCATCATTAAAACATAAACTGAACCTGCATTCTCTATTGACGATGGGGAAATGGAGTAGAAATCGAAAATGCTCCAAGAATTGAATCATTCATCCTTAAATGATAAATGTAAGGTGCTCATCTTAAATGAAACTTAAATCTGATAAAGAGATTGAAATGCGAATTCGTCTTCATGACATATTGAAATTGTTAGCATTTTCGAGCTTTATCTGTGAATGTATTTCAAACTTTGATACGATATAATGAGGTAAATATTTCCCCTTCCACATCCTGAATGTTTTTTTTATATTTTATTATTATTATTTTGCCGCCCACGCCCTGTCTAGTGGTCAGAGTGCCTGACTACGGATAGGGAGGTCCTGGGTTCGAATCCCAGTTCGGGCATGGATGTACTATCTCTCTCTTTCTATCCTGTCTTTGTCCTTTCTGTGTATGAATGTGTTGTAAATGTTTGCCTACCCTATGGCATGTGTGTACTGAGGAAGTCGGACTCCACACCAAAAAATATGGTTCAGTTGAAAAAGGGGAGCAGCGCACCCCATGCTGCCAGCCTAGCTGGCACACGGCAACAGCAACATTATTATTATTTTAGACGTGATTTCTCGTTACCTAGATTGGAATAGATACTGGCTTTAAGTTTAGAATGCACAATAAGGTTGATGCATTTGTATAATGTTTAAAAGAGTTTTCAATAAAATAAATAAATAAAACATAAACAAATAAGTATTAAAATTTTCATTCACAATTCTTAAATAACCAAATGTGTAAACATTTTTAAAAAAATATTTATTTTAATTTTAATTTTTTAATCAAAAAAATTTATTTTATTTTTTAATATATACAATTACTGTGAATAAATTTTTGAAAACGTAATTCGATTAAAAAAAATTACATATCCCAGATATTTCAAAATTATGAATCTCATATTTTCCATAATAGCCGACCGATCGCTGAGTGATTAGCGTTCCTGACTCCTGAGATATGGGTCTCTAGGTTCGAATCCGGGTTCGGGTGTGGATGTCACTTCCTGTCTATGTTTCTCTGGCCTATCTTTGGAGATGATGTATGAATGTGGCCCATCCTGTAAACGGGTTTGTGGTGGTTTGACGTGGGTAATGCTACTCGCCTCCGTGACTTGGTTCACAAGTACCCACTAGGTAATGACAAATGATTAACAGTTTCCGATTTGTTGTGGTGAAGGGCTACTCACCCATTACCAGCCGTTATTAAAAAATATATTTTCCATAATTTTAGACAGTCTAAGGTTTGTTGTATAGTATTTCAATGTTTACTGCACAGTTGCCATGCGAACCATTAAAATGAAGTTAAAATTACAAGGAATTCTGCCATTTAGAATGGCAGAATTGTCAGTCAAGGGTTTCATATATAAAAACTAGACTTGATAAATTGTTGGAACTAGATAACTGACCTTGACGAATTGTTTGCCAAGATTTTTTAGTGAACATTTGCCGTTTAGATCTCACTATGACACGATTTTCTTCGGAGATCTTGGGTTTGAACCCAGCCATTGTTTAACAACCGATAATTGATTTTTCTCTTCTGCATGCATGTCTGTCGTGGTAGGTGCTCAGGAGTTTTCCGGGTTTTCTCCCTTGCGACATATGAATGCGCACCCAGCTTAAATGCCTTACGGGTGTCAGGCCAACCACTACGCTGTGTTAAAATATTAATAAGTTAGTTTATTTGTCTCTCAACGGTCACTTTTCCCACACGTTAGCTAGTTAGGCCAAGAGTTTTGAATAAAACTTTTTCAAACATGCAGTCTTGAAATCTCACTTGCTGTAGAACTGAAGGCTATCCAAATGCCAGTAACGCTTAAAGTGTATGGTAAATATAAGAAAATAATTTGCAAAAAATTTCTTTATTTCATACGATCTTTGAATGACATTTTTCTTAAAATAAGATTGCCTTTATTTATTTATCAAAAGTAAATTGAACTATATAAATTTTAACAAATTGTTAAGATTTTTCACTTAATATTTACAAACTGAATGACACAACAGGTTGAATGTCCAAATATATTAGTCCGTACATATTTGACTAGCACCACCTTTTACGTACGTCAGCTTCTTATGCCCACTTTAAGGAAAAAATTACTGTTAAGAAAAATAAAGCTATTTTCTTAGGATATTTACTGCCTACTTTAGTTTTGCGGGAAACGAAATTAACACGTCAATTTGAGACTCGTTTATAGATCAGTTAAGAGTAAATCGAATGAGATACTGAACGCTTTAAAATTACTCTTATTTTAAGAAGTTATCAAATACGGGTGTCCATTCCTTTTATTCAATTTTTGTTTTATAAGAGGCGCATTGGTAAAAGCGTAAACGCATACGCTAAAGAAGGTAAAATCATTTTTTAAAAAATTAAAATAAATAAATATCGTTATTTGTTATTTTTTATTTATTTATTTTTGAAAAAAATACGACAGGAATATAGAGAGAAAGGAAATGTACAGTAAATATTTTTCTTTCTCTAGGGCCGCCTAGTTTACAGTTATACACAACGGGGGAAGGGGAAACGCATCCTTCCATTTTGAAGGGAAAATAATTTAAGAGCAAAAGGCTACTAGAATTAAATTGATTACATTGTAGTGTAAATAACGTTAGAGTGAGTTGCTTAGAACAATATGCTACCTTCTGCCTAACCCTGAGTTCCTGGGGCCTGAGCAGCTACCAGGCGCATCGGCAGGTGGTGGATCGCCGAACGTCCTGTAGGGATGACAGGATAGCCTTGAATATAGAATTAGAGGACACGAACCAGCTCCTGTAAGCCCTGGTGTTATGCGACCCGTGCCTAGGGCTATTTGGCACCGCGGTAATGGTGTCTTAACGGAGCCTCTAGTTGCCTGGCGAACTTCTAGAGCTTTTTTGCCTTGCCCAGTAACTCAGGGAATGCTGGGTGGACTGTTATATTACCTGAGCTTATTAATTTTTATCTTGTGGCTGAAAAGACACAAGAAACAACAAAACTTTCTGCATTTGCAGGTGAAGCCTCTGAAGTAGACCTTGCTGAAAAAGACAAGGGAACTCAGAGGCAATCTAGTGAAGGGGCAGCAATGAATCCTTCACAGGAGGTAGAAATGACCTCCAAACCATATTCTTCTGGTGAAAGTCAGGAAGCTATCGCTAGCATGACTGGCTCTCTGACCAGATGGGACTGTTTCAGCAAGACCCTATCTGCAGGAAATGTCATACGCAAGAGGAAACGGCCAAACATATCATTTACGAATGCGAGGCTCTTGCCCTCCCTAGATTAACTTCTTTAGGCATCATCCATACTAGAGAGGTACACCTAGACTCCATTAAAGGGTTATCGGACTTTATTAATAAAGTGGGTGACCCGAGCAACTGGAACTAGGAAACATTGGGTTTAGAGTTAATAGTACAAAATGGTGATAAAAGCAGAGGTGCCCAATGACATACAAATCCAGCTCTAAGAAGAACTTCTTTAGGCATCATCCATACTAGAGAGTTACACCTAGACTCCATTAAAGGGTTATATATCGGACTTTATTGATAAAGTGGTTGACCCGAGCAACTGGAACTAGGAAACATTGGATTTGGAGTTAATAGTACAAAATGCTGATAAAAGCAGAGGTGCCCAATATAATACAAACCCAACTCAAAGAAGAAGAACCCTGAGTTGGGCCCCATCACTCAGCTGCCGCGTGGGAATCTACATAATTTAAAAGCAAGGACTAAGCATAAGACCCCCAACACTTGACCTGCCACCCTAAAGGTATCATTTCATTGGGAGGACATTGCAACTACGATATATTTAACTACCCCAGTCGCCACGACGGATCTTCGGTCAAGATGGAATTCGAACTTACTACCTTCTGATAATGAGAACAACCCCCTCTCCAATCAGGATAAAGTTTCATTCCTTGTCGCCGCCGCAGCTCTAAATTCAAGCCCCAGAATTTGTCACTAAAACATGACTTTTTTTTTTCTTTCTTGCTAGAACGATACAAAACGAAGCTAACTAAAATTGTTAGTTAAGATATTTCGGTCAACAACGCTTGTGGAGCATTTCTGTTTATAAGGCTCGCAGAATGTCACGTTTCGTTATTATATCATCGAGACGTAAATCACCAGCACGTGCCGCCGATACCGTTAAGAGCGCCTTTTCCTCGAGCCACTGCAACGACATTCCAGCTCCTGTTGCGCATTCCCTTTCGCCTCACGTCCGATCAGGCACCCGCTCCTCTGAAAAATTTGCCTCACCTGTCTCGCCAGGGTGGCGGCACCTTTCTGGTGATGAACTCGGCCGGGTATAAAGGTCGTCAGTTTATTAGTTATTAGAACCCTCCTCGAATGAAAAAGAAACTTTTATTTTTTACCTTCCATTCTTTCGGTCTTGTCAGGAAAACCAGACCTTCATGGAAGTCAACAACACGCTCTTTCTGTAATCGATTTTTTTTATAACAAAGAAAATTTCCCTATGAAAAATCCCCAAAATTGGCGCAATCGCGAACGAATTTGAAATCGAAACAGCGATATGAAGTAAGTAGGTGGCAATACGATGACTGTTTTCGGAAGATGGGGGAGGGGAAGCGAGGTGCAATGGTACAAGAAGTGGCGTTTCTTTTAATAACTAAACCACACACACATCTCACCTCCCTCCTCATACCAGAATCCTAGACCTATTCATAGTTTTTCCTCTAGTGGGTGCGCCTTTTTGCCATGCTCTTTGCAAAAATTGTCGGCTACCTACTCCTCCCCCCTGAGGTCTTTCATCGCCGGTAAAATTCCATCTCCCGGTGTGAGACCCGAAGGAAGAATTAAATGAAGTGTAGGTGAGTCTCATTGAATAAGTTGATCGGCCACGGTTCAAAATTTTTTATGACTGTCGGCTCTCTCCCCCCTTTTTTACTATTATTATTATTTCCCACGCTCCTTTTTGACTGTTGGAAAGCCTTATTTTTCATCCTCGGACAGCATCGTTTCGTAGTGACCTTGGTAGGTAACACCTGCACGCAGCACTGCGTGGTCAGGACAAAGTCGCTTGCAGACATCGGGTAATTCGCACCCTGTGGTCCCGTAAGCGCGGACACTCCCAGAATGTCAGTGCAATTAAAAGAATTCGTCACTCGGAAATTCATAGAGGGGGCGAGAAATAGTTATTAGATTAGATCATCCCTCTAAATCGTCTGTTGAGTATATTTAAACCACTCTTATATAAATCAAATGGTACTAACATTTTTTTTCCTAAGCAATTCATTATCGTCTGAAGCAATTTGAAAAAATTGAAGAAATATTTAATTATAAATTATTCTAATTTACTCCAAATAATTATTAATTTCAAATGATAAATCAATGATTGTAATATTTCTAAACACGCCACATTATAAAAGAGTTGAAAAAATACCCATTCACTGTATAGAGATTTGATTTTAAATCACTCCAAACGATAATAAATTCCAAACTATAAAAGTTTCAACTTTTTGATTTTTGAAACGCCACATAATGGCGGAAGATTAAAAGATATCGAGGAAAAGGTTATATTATGATTTAAATTTAAATCACTTGCTCCAAATAATAACTAATTCAAAAAGTAAAACATAATTCTTAAAAATAAAACATTCATTGTTAAAATTTCTGAATGTCCCATTACATTACTAGATTAGAATGAATTCACAAACGATTTCATTTTAAGTTACACCAATTAGCTCCAAACGATATTTAATTCCAAACAATAAAATCTTAAAAGATTAGAATTTCTAAATGCTAAGATGAAAGCAAGCTTGTTATCGATATTGCGATTTCATTTTTAAACATTCCAAACGATAAAGCATTAAAAGTTTAGAATTGTTGAATACCACGTTGTACCACTCATTAAAATATATCCATAATTGGGATTTAATTTTAAGTCAAACTAATATTCTCCAAACAATAAGAACTTCGATTAAAATTCCTAATGTTAGGGCGAACGATTAATCAACATGCCCAATGTCATTCAAAGATAGCACTCGTAGTAACTATACCATAATTTAATTTTAAAAATTCTTATTTACTCTTTCAATGATTTATCTTGATCAGAATTTCATTTACGATGATCAGTAACCTGAATGCTATATTACACAGTTGCAGATTAAATTGCACCACAAATTATTTTGTGAATTCATTTTAAATCACTCCTAATTGTCTACTTACTGTCTACTTGAACAACAACTAGCGCTCTTGCCTTCGGTTCAACAGTTCGTGGGTTCAAATCCCACCTTGGGCATGGATGTTTGTAGGGGTTAGGAATCCACTTTAAGCCGTAGGTCCCGGTCTAATTAGCCCTCGTGTGCAAAAAATGACCGTTGAGCGACAAACAAAACCAACCTTGAAAACTTGAATGACCCCCATACTTGGCCTGCCACCCACAGAGATATCATTTCACTTGGAGGACATTGCGACCAAGCCCAGTTTTAACGTCACCTTTAGTGAACCCGACGGATCTTAGGTTAATCCGGGATTCGAACTTACTACCTTCCGATCATGAGAACGACACCCGAAACATTCAGGCTCCCACCGCCTCAACCCTGCAGGAAATAGTGCAGAGGAAGCAAATTTAAGAAACTCAGAAAACATCTCTCCGATAGATAATATACATGACCATCTCTCGCTCTCGAGCAACGATTAAGATCGAACATGGGGCCTCACGCGCCAAAGATCGCTGTCTTACCACAAAAGCCATGGTCAGCCTTCCCAAATTCACAAATTGAAGGTCAGAATACTATTTTCTCATTGCTCTGAAAATTTTTTATGTAAGTATTGCCTCACGCCATATTTGATGATAAGATTTTTGTTTGCAAAAATTAATTTCTTCAATCGAAAAGTTTTTTTTTTTTTTTGTATAGTTAGACATTAAAGCATTTAAAATCTATGCGAGGACAATTTATATAAATATTATTTACTAGAGACACACAGCAAAAATTTTATGTTGAGCATGTCGACATTTAATAAAGTGAGGATAAATAATAAAAATATCTCTTCCATTCTGGAAATCTAATGAAAAAAATCAAGACATGTGTTCTGAAGGTAACAGGTTCAATACCACAGCCAACTGAAGACGATTGTCCTTCAAAAATCTACGCATGGGGCGTATTTGTTAAGCAGAATAGTTTATGTGGGTGAGATGTGGAAAACTAGAGGTGTTAATTTTTTGTCGGATGTCGACCTTGTCGCCTGACATGGTTCAGAATAAGAGAATATTGGGTTGTGCTTGATTATTTCTGTCCATATTAACAGTAGTCTGAAATGCAAACCAATAATATTCCATTTATTTTTTACATTAAAGAGGAATGCGCCAACGCAGGTGGGTCTCTCGTCATTCGACCGAGTCAAGAGACTGTGTTTAGCAACTTCGTCTGGCAGAAATAGGCAACCAGAAACGAACGGAAGTAAAACGCTTCTTCATTATCTTTAACAACGGGCGCTCCGTGGCTGAGTGGTCAAAGTATCACTCCGCTAATCGCTTGAGAGCGTAGGAGTGTGGGTTCGATTCCCACCGTGGCCCTGGGTGTTTTCTTCGTTATTCTTCTGTGGTTGTACATCTGTCATTGTGCTATTTGTCCTATTGTCGACGAAGACTTAAAGCGGATATCAAGAATCAAGCATACAAGTCTGAATAGTTATGTAATGTAATGTAATAAATAAATAAATCTTTAAAAATAACGTTTACAAATTTATCTTGAAAATAAAGCCAGTCAAAATATTAACAAAAGGTCTTGCATTGTTGCAAAGTGTCTTGACAATGTCATAAAAAACAAAAGTCTAAAAATTATCAAAATCCACCGTGAGTAACAAACGATAACAAACGTGTAGCAAGCGATAATCTTATGCAAACAACTGCATTTGTGTGGACATTACCAGTTATCTGAAAGCCTTTCCATTCCAAATGTTAGCGGAGAGAAGTCATGTGACCTCTGTCTCAAGAAGCTGTCAGAAGAAATTTCCGGCCCTGGGAGCACGAGGTATGATTCTGCCAAACATCCTTTACAAACTTTAAGTCGAATAATTCTACCTTAACAGCTCCGATGATACTTGTCTGTTTCATTGCACTCGAATATCGATTGTTTATTTTTATCGATAGAAACTGTTGATCGTAACAAAATTTGGAACTGGGGTAACTTCCTCGAAGCTAGCAGGTTCGATACATGCATTGTTTAGAGGACACATCAAGTAGCTATGAAGACTGACAAAGGTTATAAAAGCTAAGTAGAGCTCAATGACTCTCCACTGCAATTTTGAACAACGTGTGGGATGAGTTTTTATTTGTCCGTTCTAAATTTCTGAGCATATATTGAAGCTAAGCTGGCACCTGAATGGCTAGGACTTAACAGCTTATTGGTTCGAATCCCAAATCGTAATAGTGGTTCCGAATGCACTTAAATTCTTGGTCTAATTGGCTCTCAAATGCAAAAAATGATCGTTCAGAGATAAACCAACCAACCAGTTATTGAGATGTTTGACTCCAATGAAGACTTAGAGAGCTTTATTACCATGATGATTTTTGGCGAAGACTGGTATCGAAGCCACTGCCTTGGCATGGGCTTGATAATCCATGTCGACTGATAGTTAAACTCTATTAACTATTACATTAGAAATTTTATCATGAACAGTAAATAATCGTCAAAATCTAAACGTTCCTTAAATCCATAATTTAATCAAGTTTATAAGTGAGGCCTGTTAAGACACCTCCTTAACTATGTGTCGTCGTCAGCTACGGCTATAGAACCTCATTTCTTTAGTTAATGGAACTCAACTTTTCTCCTCTGAAAGTTAAAGATAAACTAAAAAATGCTTTGATTCGGAATGGAACTTACGACAATGGTTCAGATATACTTGCGTTACTTATATTAAAATCCATAGGATGGAAAATAATTTTTGCCTAGTTACAGACAAGTCATTGTCACATAGTATCACTCTCCTAACGGGAAGGTTGTGGGTTTGATACCTGATACAGATGACTAAATGTTTGAAATGCCCTTTAAAATGTTTATCGGGTCCAATATCGTTCCGTTTATATTGAATGAAAATCTGCAGAGGCGGATGTGGGCCGCGATATTGATTCCATGGCATTAAAAATATGAATGATCGATTATTTTTAGAGGATTTCAGCATGCTATAATAAATCAGTCAACATATAAATTATACCAATCCATTATTTGATTTTAGTGATATATTTTTTTATTTAGATAGAAATCTTTTAGAAAATGGAAAAAGTTAGTCAACTCATTTAATAATGTTGAAAGTGAAAAGTGATAAATGTGGTACATTATGTGAATAGTGACTCAGGGAAAAGTAATAAATCATTTGTTGGTAATTCCTTTAGTGAGCATACCAAACCAAAATAGATTTTTTTTTCTTGCAAATTCTTTTTCTGCGGATAGTATTCACGTTTTTTTTTAAAATTAAAATAAATAAATAAAAAATAAATATATGATACTTAAATAATTTTAAGTAAGAACTAAGCAAATTATACATACTCATACTATATATATATATATATATATATATATATATACTATATATATATATATATATATATATATATATATATATATATATATATATATATATATATATATATATATATATATATATAATACATAAAATAGAGTAAATTTACAAATAACAATTTTGGAGAAATAATATAAAAATGTATATTCTGCATCTAAAAAAATATGCAAATATTTTGAAAAATATTGAAGCGCATTTTTCACGAAAAATTGCAGTAATGAGCTACAAATCTAAGGCAATAGGAGTTTTACTTTTTTTTTCAATGGCGGGCACACTTGGGTTACGAACCCTATGCCACCACAAGGACAGAAACTGCTACTCGTTTGTCGTTACCCAGCGGGCACCTGTGAACCAAGTCACGGAGGCGAGTAGCGTTACCCGCGCCATACCACCACAAATCCGTTTATCGGACGGGCCACATTCATACAATATCGCAGAAGAAAGGACAGAGAAACACAGAGAGAACAGAGAAGGAAAGAAACATCCCTGCCCGAACCGGGATTCGAACCCGGGACCAACAGCTCAGGAGTCAGGAACGCAAACCACTCAGCCATCGGTCGGCTAAGAGTTTTACTTTTACCAACTCGATTTACTACTTTATATATAATATTGTTAAGTATAATACATTAATTTATATTATAATTTAAAAAATTTAACTTTCATAAAAAATTTTATTAATATTCATTGCATTTATTATTAAAAATAAATACAAACGTTACGAACCCGCTAAGATGTTTCTTATGTAAATGCTTGTATTCATTCTTAAAAATATAATTATTTATCAAAAATGTTTATGAAATTAATAGTTAAACAATCACACAAAAATTTAATTTTTTATCTATTTTATAAATATTTATTTAGGAATGTTTTCTGGTGTCTAGCCTAGTAAGTTTTCTAGTATATAACACAAAATATTTATAACTATTTACAAAAGTATGATTACTCATAAAAATGCGCTGATGAAATTTAAAATTGAATATTCTAAAAGTTAACTTTTTTTCTTATTTAAAATATTTCGTTACTTTTTCATTAAATATAATTTACATTTGATATTTATTGTCTGCAATTTTGTTTGACAAATAGCTTTTGCATATTTGTCGTCTGCTATTAATGATTTATATATTTTAATATATATAAAGATATATTTAAATTTTTGTGCGCGGATTCTAGGCTCTATTCTCCTAAGTTCCTCTGAATTAACTAAAATATATATTATAGAGAACAAAATTATTAAAATTTGCAATTATATACTCTAAAGAATTAGCCTTTCTTTATCTTTCTGTAAAATATTTCTTTAGTAATGTTATTTAATATCCCATTATTAAGTGTCCTTATTCACACAATGATATTTATTGTTTTTCATTAAATTGAACTTACAGTTGTAGTCATATTTTCTATTTGCTATTATGATTTATTATAACACAATACGTTTTTAAATTCTAAAGAAAAATATTTTTTACCAATAAATAATTACTTCCATTTATAAAAATAAAATTAGTATTATGAAATTAATTATTTAGCTTTACAAAAACACACATATATACATTTCACGTTTTTTCATTTTTATTTCACCTTTTTTAAATGAAACGGATAAAGATTAATAAAAGAAAGAGGCCAAATTAATGCGATCAAGTCCTCATCACGTAATTCCTCTTGACAGCACTCGTGGCTCATTTTCATATACTTTTCGAATTTTAAAAAAAAGTGACGAACATAACGCATTCATTGCCAAGGTCAGAAGGTCAACCCACGCGTGTTAACATCATTCTTCGGGAGTGGTCCCTCGAGTGGGCTCCTCGCATACATTAGGAGGAACGCTATTAAAAGAGGAATGTTTTTATGGCAGCCCTCTCTTATCGCCGCGGACGTAAATGATGATTTATTCGGTGTTTTTCATTTGCGCTCCTCACTCTTGTTTTGAGACTGTCAATTAATCCGGTGAAACATCCGCAGAAAGGTATTCAATTTCCTTTGAAAGCGATGTCGCAATGATGGCTTTCTAATCGCAGATTATGCAACTATTAGATATTTAATTTTTATTGAAATGAATTTTAATAATGGGTTGATTTTTAAACTTCAAAAGGAAGATGTTGTGAAGCGTAATTTATATTTTATTTATTGAGTTTTTTGACTGTTTTCTTCAGCAGACCGATCATCTTGTGTTGTTGTTGTTACTTATGACACTTGGACAAGCCAAGCTCGCTATGCCTTGGCAATGCGAATTTAAGTCAATAGGGAGCGTCTTTCGTTTAATCAGAGCACCATGAAGGTGAAAGTACGACTTTTGCTCTTCAAATCCTCCGATAGATGGCAGCACCAGAGGATCTACTCCCTCAATTTTGGCATTGATCTGAAGGGGGAGTGATCATCTTGTACCACGGCCAAATGACGAAACTGAAACCTGAGCTGGCCACATTCCTCTCCATTCCGGGCCAGAGTGAGGACATTGAACTTTAGAGAACATTTAATGCGCATGATCTTCGGTAGTGTCGAGCATAGAGCCAACTACCTCATCATCACAAGAATGCAATTTTTTTCCAATCATCATTCTAGTTTAAAATTGGTTTATTTTATCTTCTCAATGCTAAAAATGCTTTACTATATGTTTTTTTTCAATTGTTTACTTTAATTGGGTTTAACCAGCTAGGTGATTTATTCTTCAGATAGTAGGTTCGATTCTCAGATTGGATTTAGATGTCTTTTTTTGATTTCAACTCCCTTTCAAACAGAACGTCCTGGTCAAATAAGCTGAAGTGTGCACCAGCGAAATGCACCGAAAAGTCTCTGGAATTTAAGTGATGCTTAAGTGGGGAGGCCAGTTCTTGAACTAGTAATCTCTTTTCCTAAGTTTGTGTTACGCAAACGGTATAGTTACAAAGCATATACAGTTTTCCATCAAATCCAAGAGCCCACAACGATAAGGCAACACTTTGTAAAGGGATTCCCGAGACAACGATGAGGCAACACTTTGTAAAGGGATTCCCGAGACAACGATAAGGCAACACTTTGTAAAGGGATTCTCGAGACAACGATAAGACAACACTTTGTAAAGGGATTCTCGAGACAACGATAAGGCAACACTTTGTAAAGGGATTCCCGAGACAACGATGAGGCAACACTTTGTAAAGGGATTCCCGAGACAACGATGAGGCAACACTTTGTAAAGGGATTCCCGATACAACGATGAGGCAACACTTTGTAAAGGGATTCCCGAGGCTGTTGTCATAACTTGACATGACCGTACTCGTCTGTCGCAAAAATTTAAACCCGGCATTTTACGCCATCACAAGGCTGACAGACTTGCACGTGACATCCATCCATTGTTGCTCCATAGTATGGAATCTTATGTTATGAAGTCCTGTCACCGTATGTCGGTGAACAGTGGCAAATATTGATCCCAACCTGTCTGTTTTATGAAAATCATTTCTCGTAATACTTTTCCTAAGTTTGGGCTTTGACTGGTTTAATTCTTTGGGGAGGGGGGGGTCGTCAGTTGAACAATTCAAAGATTCGATACCCATCTGGTGATTAGAGTCCAGTAATTCCAAATTTCTTTTGAACAGTATGCTCTGATTTAATTATATTTCCCGAGGGAAAAAGTAGTTGTAGTTTGACTACTTAAACGCATTTGTAATATTTTTATATTAATGAATCTTCTTTAAGTTTGGTTTACTTTGGTTCCCTTTAACAAATTTTCCAGATGCCTGCAGTGGTTAAAAATCTACTTCAAACTGATGAGTCGAATAAGTACGGGAAAAAAATTGGCAGTCAAGAAACTAGTTAAACGAATGACATTTGAGAGCCAATTCATCTGAAATTCTAGTTTACAAGTATTTATTCCCGAGGTGGGTATCATACTCATAAACTGCTGAACTACCATTCAGCCTGTCTAGTGGTCAGGGTGCTTGACTGTGGATAGGGAGGTCCTGGTTTCCTACCCGGTTCGAGCATGTATGTAATTTCTCTCCTGTCTCTGTCCTTTCCTTTTATGAATGCGGAGTGAATGGTTGCCTACCCTATAAACGGGTCCCTATGGCATGTGTGTTCTGAAGAAATCTGCGACTCCACAGCAAATAACGGTTTAGCAGGAAAAGTGGAGCAGCACACTCCATGTTGCCAGCCTAGCTGGCACACAACAACAAAAACTGTTGATCTATAGCCTAGAGCTCTAAGGGAAAACGTATTAAGAAATTATTCTTATAAGGTTAATTATTATAATAATTTTATAATACTCAGTATGTTTAAAGTAATAAATATTCAGAGAACAACACACACACACAATCATTAATTCATTTGAAAATCTAAATGAAATGCGGTTTTAAGAACTGATTAAATCATTTATTCCAAGGGAATCCATTTGAAGAATAGATTTGAATATAAATTAACGACATTATACTAGAAAATGGATACTTTATCCCAACAATTTCCAAATAACTCGGATCAACAATTCGAAAGTTTTTAAAAACATTCGTCATCGAATAGTTTGTCATAAATTTTTCTGCGTTGTGAAGGAATTGTGTTTCATAAAATAAGGGCATATAAGCAATTCAATGCAGAATTTGAAACAGTGTATACAAAAATTAGAGTGCATAAAACCAGGATTAGGTTACGAAAATATGTCATTATATTAAATTCTAAATGCATAACTATATTAAATCTTTCCTGGTAAATTAGTTTGTGCTTTTAAACTATTATTCCCTTAATGGTTCTGGTGCATTCAGTCATTAGTCATTAGACATTAGACACAATTAAACGCAATATCCGCTTACTTAGTCTAAAATTCCCGAGTTCTTACGATGCTTGTCGTAATTACACCCTGAAGTGTATTTAAGTACCCAGTCCGCAGACAGTTTTGTCTCAGCTTCGATGGGAGAATCGTTGTTGCATACATTGTTTTAAGCTCCCATATAAAAGGTGGTCTTTTACTGTTCGCGTGCTAAAAGCAGACTCATGGATTAAAATTTGGCGGATGCGAGCCTTAATTGAAACCGGCGTTTCAGAAATGGGATGATTATGAAGCGGTTGAAGCTTTTTTTTTCAATTATTCACATCGATGCTTAATATGATTTACGAGAACCTGAGCACATTATATTAGGCTGATGGCTAGTTTAAAACATGGGCTATGATCCCTAGGCTAACTGAAACGCCGATTTGAACTCCCTGTAAAGTTGCTTTTGTCTTGATGCTTCCGACAGCTGCAGGAAAGAGAGAAGTGCGTGAGTCCTCTTCTCAAAATTGTTCCATATTCGTAACTAAAGAGGGTCGAAAGAAATATATCCCTTTAATTTCTACGCTGCAATTTTTCTTTAAAAAAGATGATTTCTATTTTTGCCTCTTTTTGAGAAAATATTGTTTTTGCTCATAGTATCGATTTCGGCATTCAACACAACAGTGATAGGGTCACAGCAGCGATTTTCCAAATAGTAAGTGGCCCAGCAGTAATTTCGGCAACTTCGCTAGAGTTTGTTTTCGATTTTTCTAATGCGACACCGATCAGAAATTTATTACAGAGCGAATGTAAAAAAACCCCAAATTCAGCATTTATCAACGTTGTAAGTGATAGGATTTTTAATCTTTCGGCAACTTCGCTAGAACTTGTTTTCGATTTTTCTAATGCGACACCGATCAGAAATTTATAACAGAGCGAATGTAAAAAAAACCCAAATTCAGCATTTATCAACGTTATAAGTGATAGGATTTTCAATCATTTCACAAATCATAGGGATAAGTGAGACATCATTTCGTAGTGTTTTGAACAAAACTTGGTAAATAGATATCTTTCCTAATAACAATTTTTAAGTTATATCCCAAGTACCCCTTTATGACTGGGAGCCTGTAGGCATGGCACAAATTATAAATGTTACTATAAATGTTTGAGATGTACACACAAATTCTGTAGCATTTTAGTTTTCCTGTGCCAAAATGGCAACAAAATGATTCGCGCTCTAGCCTTCTCTTCAGCGACTCATGGGCTAGAAACCCACCTCGGGATTGGATGTTTGAAAAGGTTCAGAACCCTCTTTAAACAGTGGGTTCCGGTCCAATTAGCCATTGTGTGTACACGATGACCGTTGAGAAACTAACGAATTAAATCAATGGTCTCTGGTCAACTATATAAAACCAAATTCAAATTTCTCACCTTTCAATGGTTTGATTGTTGTTAACGGGTTTGAAATCCTCACCCATTACTAAGTGCCTCGTCATTTTGAACCACGGACAGGTGACGAGGTTCCACCTGAGCTGGCATCTTCCTCTCCTCACCCCCGCCACTGCAGCGAAGGACTTTGGATGTCACATATTAACGTGTCCAATCTACGAGGTTGAGTGGGCGCGTACACGAGGTCTGATAATCGTACCTCCACTGTCGTGGTGTGTAAATTTAGGGAAGGGGTTATTCTAACAGGTGTTGGCTGGCAATCTCGCCACATCGTTTGTGTTCCAATTTGCGAGGAACAGTTGCCTGTGATGTGAGGCTCTGACTGAAACAAATAAAAACTATTTTTTGTCAATAACTAAGATAAAATGCTTACCGTTTCTTAGTGGTTGAAATACGCGCTTCAAAACCAAGGGTTTTACGTTCAAATCCAGCCGCTGTCCAATGCTAGGTTTGGTTTGTTTGTCGCTCAACGGTCATTTTTTGCACACGAGGGCTAATTAGACCGGGACCTACGGCTTAAAGTGGATTCCGAACCACTACAAACATCCATGCCCAAGGTGGGATTCGAACAGACGAACTGTTGAACCGAAGGCAAGAGCGCTAACCATTCGGCTGCCAGCTCGGCTCCAATGCTAGGAGATGAGTATTGCTTTCTTATGTTATGGCTGATCACATGTCGGGGTAGGTGCTTGGGGATTTTCTTCCCTAAAGACTCCTGGATGCAAATCATTAACCATGACAAATTTTCTTGGCAGCCATTATTACTCTCTGCATATTCGAAAGCACCTTAAGGCTACGGGTTTTACAGCACTTCCCGTGAAGCCTCGCTCGCGAATCTTCTGAAATGAAATATTCTCAGCCTTTACTGAGCGACGGCTGTTTTGGGACGAATAGTTATCGTTGTGGATGCTCGAGAGCTTTCTTCTTCTTCTTTGCGACTATCACTATGAAAGTTTCTCCCAAAAAAGGCAGTCAGCGTGCCTTGTCATCATACAATGTTGTCATGATGAGAAGGCACACGCTTTTAAATCACACTCTATATCGATTCATATCGATACAGAGGTATACTATATCACTATGCCGATACAGAGAGGGAAATCACACTCTTCATATAAAGTTTTCTCATATTATATTATTTCCCCCACCTTTCTCATTGTATGTCATTTTGTTTTCTGATTCCACTTCGATGTTTTCGGGAGGATCGTATTCTGAAATTTTTTGTTTAAAACTAAACTTTTCTTCCAACTTGCGTTTTTCTACTGTCCATCTTTATTCACTAATTTTATTAATAACTTTCATTTAAAAAAAATAAATTCCATTTTTAAATTACACTGATAACTTTCTTGATTTTTATAAAGTTCTTAAAACCGAAATTTATATGCATACATGAATATAAATATGTATATTTTGAATTAAAAGATTTACATCCATCTCATTTTTTTCGCATCTTGTGATTTATTGCTCGACACTGCAATAACTTCGATTGGCATTTGCTGAAAACAAAGCGGAGGCCATTGCTCCAGATCAGAGCAACTCCCTCAGTAACTGCTGAAAGTTTCGGTGTCAGAACTTTCTCGTTATCGGGAAGAGTCATCAGGGTTTCCCACCCACCGGAAAATGAGAACATAATACCAGAAACCGAAAAGGTGGGCGTCCACCCTCTCAAAAGCTGGGCTGGAACCACCATGGAAAAAACACCTCTTTTTTTTTTTCGTTCTCCATCTTCTCCACCCCCGCTGGTGCAGATCTCCGAAGAAGAGGCTGGTGAGTTCAAAGTCATGCTTCCTGGGCCAAAAGATCAGACTCCTCCGCTGAGGTCGACCCCTTTCTGGCACCCTGAGCAGACCCGGTTTCCGGTGTTCGTGCCGCACGTGCTCCGCAGATGTTGAAAATAAGGGGGAGATCGATATCGCCCACTCTTCGACGGAAAGAAAAAGAGATGGGGCTGCGGTCAGCGTTTGGAAACCAGACGCCGTGCAATTTGCCGGCGCTTATCAGTTGAGGAAATCGACTCCGAAGCAGCTTTTCACTTCACTTCACGAGAAGTATCTAGACTGCAAGTCTATATATTTAATGGGATTTCCTTATCTTTGGAAATATGTTTCCCCAACCCTGAGAACACGATGCCCTTTGGGTGAAGTAATTTCAAAATATCTATTTATTATATAATGATGTGACACTGAATAGTAAATAGTTGCTGTTATCTTGTGCCAGCTAGACTGGCAATGTGGGGTGCGCTGCTCCATTTTTTTTCCAACTGAACCGTTATTTGATATGGAGTTCGACTTCCTTAGTACACACACGCCATTGGTACCCGTTTATAGGGTAGGCTACCATTCACACCTCATTCATACAAGGAAAGGACAAAGACAGGAGAGAGAGAAAGTACATCCACGCCCTAACCGGGAATAGAACCCAGGACCTCACTATCCGCAGCCAGGCACGCTGGCAGGGTGGGCGGCATACAAAATAACCGAACAGCAGAATGTAAATCTGAGCACTCATTCCATACCGCATATCAAATGAAGATTCTCATTTAGCGTGAGCCATCAAGGTAGGATGAAAGTCAGGAAACTCTCAAGCACGCACTTCGATACTATAAAATTTTGGCTTATTTTGACGCTTTTTATGAACGTCGGCTAAATGGATCAAGAGTTTAAAGTAGATGACAAATATTGAAGTCCAAGATGGAAATCAAATCCACACTCAGGTGAAGCTGTTTTCCATTTATGCTTCAGCTGGGTCCCACTTTGAACGATAGCGGCTGAAACCGGAAGAGCGACATCTCTTTGGCATTATTCAACAGCACGACTTGCACGACACGACCGCGGTGGACCAAGTTGGTTATTGAGTGGTTCTCACGATCGGCAGATAGTGAGTTCGTATCCCATTTAAAGCAAAGATCCAATGTGTTCATCAAATGCAGTTGGGTCACGTGTACTTGGTGGTGGTTGCAATTGTCTTCCGCGTGACACGATACTTCTGGCGGTGGCAGGCCAAGTATTGGCGGGGTTTTGCGCGATTCTTGCTTTAAAATTATGGATTCCCTCTCAGCAGCTTCCTCCAAACTGGTAGGGTTCTATTCGGGGCAAGGTACAGGCAAGTTTGCAAAAAATATGTGGCCAACATACTTTGAGTTAGGATTGAATTTGTGTGTGCAAGTTTCTTGTCAAGAAAGCAACGTCTTTATGGGGATGATTAAAAGATAAAAAATATTCAAATAATGAATCATAAGTTGTTGTTGTTGTCGTGTGCCAGCTAGGTTAGCAGTATGGGGTGCACTGCTCCACTTTTTCAACTGAACCCTATTTTGGTGTGGAGTCCGACTTCTTCAGTACACATGCCATAGTGATTAATTTATAGGGTAGGCAACCATTCACACCTCATTCGTACAAGGAAAGGACAAAGACAGGATAGATAGAAAGAGAAAGTACATCTATGCCCGAACCAGGATTCGAACCCAGGACCTCTTTATCCGTAGTCAGACATGCTGACCACTAGACAGGTTGGTCGGTAATAAATCATAAGTAAAATAAGCAAATAAAAAGACGAATATCACTGAAAATGTCAAAATGCCACTGAATTCAGCCCTTCGAAGAGTTAGTAAAATATTTTAAGCTCTTTCATTTTGCATTCATGATAATTTTAAGGATAAAGAATTTTTGATAAAAAGAAGAACTGTTGGTTGTTGTGATTGTCAGGGATGGAGGAAGTCCCGTTCATCAGCGAAAACCATGTTGTCAAGGGTAGCGAAAGCCTGATGAAATATATATCTTTGAATAATGTGGAAAATGTCTTAAATTGATGTTTGTGTTAATAATTAATATTCGTGTATGTCAATATGAAATAAATGTGTCATCAGAAACGAAAGTAATTTCTATTATTGAACTATCATGAAGATGACAGGATCATGACAGCATCACAAAATAAAAATAAAATCTTTGTTAAATGCTTCTCTATGTTCACTTTCATACAACAGTTATGGATCTTCTACATTTAGGATGCTTCTGACAAGTAAAAGTTAAAAACAAAATGAAGCAAATGTAGTGGTGCCCTCTGGTGTATGCACATGACATTAGAACTGATTTGACCAGAATTTCAAGGAGATTGTGTCATTCATTAACTGTTATTCGAATGAAAAAAATTTCATTTGGAATTTTTTTTAATGTTTAAAAAGTAAGGAATAATTATATGTTAAACCTTTAACTTTAAAAAAGTTGAATTACAGCAGTTTGTACATTGAAATGTTGATATTATTAATCTTTGTATGATATTATTGCTATATATATGCTTATGCGTGCATTCTAAACTTTGAAGGTGTTTTTGATAGTTTATAAATCATTACTTGATATGTTGATAAACAATTCATAATTCCTCCTGTGCGTTTTCAGCAATGCTTTTGGAAGTTTTGTGTTCTTTTTATATTTTATTCTACTGGTTTTATGTAAACCTAGTTTCTTTTTAGAGTTTCCAGTAGGCTTTGATTCTACAGCAGATGATCAGCTGAGATTGTAACTGCTGGATTAGAAGTGTAAAATGCTGAACTGATCACAGTTTTCACTGTCGTTACTGGAACAAAATATTTTTTGAAGTAAATTTTGCTAAGGTCAAAAAAGTAAAATACCTTTCCCTCTCATATAAAACTTTTTTTTTCAACGGCGGGCACTTGAGGGTTGAACCCTATGCCACAACTAGGCCAGAAACTGCTACTCATTTGTCGTTACCTAACGGGCACTTGTGAACCGAGTCACGGAGGCGAGTAGCGTTGCCCGCGCCATACCACCACAAACTCGTTTATAGGGTGGGCAACATTCATACAACATCACAGAAAAAGGACAGTTTGGTTTGGTTTGTTTGTTTGTCGCTCTACGGTCATTTTTTGCACACGAGGGCTAATTAGACCGGGACCTACAGTTTAAAGTGGATTCCGAAGCACCACAAACATCCTTGCCCAAGGTGGGATTCGAACCCACGAACTGTTGTACCGAAGGCAAGGGCGCTAACCATTCGGCTGCCAGCTTGGCAGAAAAAATAGGACAGAGAAACACAGAGAGAAAATAACATTTTAGCCGGAACCGGGATTCGAACCCAGGACCCACAGCTCAGAAGTCAGGAGCGCTAACCACTCAGCCATCGGTCGGCGCCATATAAAACTAAAATTAATGAATTAATATTTAAAGAAACTGTATTAACAACGATCGTAACGATCGTCATCCGCTACAAGATTTAAAAATTGTATTTAAAATTGATTTTTATGAATTATTACAAATTTGAGCAATATATATATATATATATATATATATATATATATATATATATATATATATATGAGAGAGAGAGAGAGAGAGAGAGAGAGAGAGAGAGTGTGAACTAATAGTAGGAATTGAAAAATTGATCGCTATAGGATAACATTTATTTTAAGATCTCTGGCTCAACTTGCATAATTTTGGACACAATCACAAGTAATACACATTGATCCATAGATCAGTATTTCAAATTATCAATGGTCAGTAAAGAATACAGAATCATGGAAATGATGGCATATTACATGCACTGAATTTTACAATTCATCTCGATGTTCTTGCAGCAGTATGTTTCCCTCTACCAAGCCCTGAGTTGGGCTCTACCAGCTCGACAGAAGGAGCCGGGAGGAGATATCGCGATTTTGAAACAGGGACCAAGCAGAAAACCCCCAAATACTTGACCTGCCACGCCAAGGGGTATCATTTCTCTATTTAAAGACATTGCGACCACGACGTGCCTCAGACGCCCTTGGCAAACACGGACGGATCTTTGGTTCAGCCGGGATTTGAACTCACTGCCTTCCGATCATGAGAACGACACCCTAACCACTCCACCGTGGCCCATTGTAAATCTTGTAATAATCCGTAAAGGATTCAAAGTTTACCAGAAAAAGTCATATGCACTGTTTCATTATGAACACCGCTGTATAATGGTCAGTCGGGAATTCAAACAAAATAGCGGTGTTGGAGAGCCCCGTACTGTACCCTAAGGATTCGGAATACATGTTCATCACCAAGGCCATCATCATTTTGAATGAGAGTCAAGTGACGAGGTCACACCTGAGCTGGCACCCTCCTTTCCATATCCACATCACACCATCGGAAGGGATTTGGACGTCGCAGCCCACGAAGCTCCAGCAACCCAGTGAGAGTGAATGTGGTCACCCTCTCAATCACTGCCCGAGGCAAATGATGAATCACTTTGCTAATCTTAACGGGAAGCGGCTTGAAGCTACGGGTGGTGCTGAATTATACAAAAACTTGGAAATTATAATTTAGCACCACATATATCAATATGTATATATATATATATATATATATATATATATATATATATATATATATATATATATATATATATATATATATATATATATATATATATATATATATATATATATATATATATATATATGTGTGTGTGTGTGTGTGTGTGTGTGTGTGTGTGTGTGTGTGTGCATATATTCAAATAGTAAGTTCATATTTAAGATTTTTTGAACTATGATCTGGTCCGTATGCCTGGTCATTGTTTCAAACAAATTCTTAAAACAATAATTAACAATTTCCACATCATTAAGTTTTGCGAATCACATATATTGATGCTTCATAATGAAGACTAAATTTATGATTTATTATAAAAAATATTTATTATTTGGTTAGTAGAAATGCAACTCAAACGATTTATTTAAATACTGATCGAAATTATGTTTTCTTATAAATACTCGCAAGATGGCGCTAGCCCTTATCTCATTTGTCAGAGCCACATTACGATACTTCATCTTGGCGGCAAGCCCCTATTTGACTCTGTGGTGTGGATAAATTTGAAGAAGAAAACTTTGTAAATTTCTCATTGCATTGCCTTCTGGGTAGACCTCTTTCCGACAGTTCACGTGTCGGATAACTCCCAAAACCCACTGCAACAGGTGGGCATGTAGAAAACCGAAATGCCAAACTCATCTTTAATTATTCAACACTTGATTCGATCGATCCCGGCATCTACGACTCCAGATGTTTAAATATTCTTACCATCATTTGTTTGGAAGGCCTTACGTAATCGAAAGCAAGGCTCACCTCGTCTCAACTCGGCCCCCTTGTGGTTCTATATCAAGAGATCTTACATTCCAATTGCAGTTTGGCATATAAGTTGAATACAGTTGGATAAGGGGGACTTCTTTAATTCTTTTCTTCAAGAGGTAACGATATGAGTTCGAGTCCAGCAGTAATGAAGGACGAAATGAAGTTCAGAAAAATTTAAATTTAATGCACTGAGAGCAGTTGCAATTGATTCAACGGAATTTATTAGAATTGCTGCGTTTTTATCTGCAAATCTATTGCAATACAATAATTTTACATGTTGTAAAATCTAAATGATAGCATTTATTCAAAAATTGATTCTTATTGTTTAATTTTATTAAATTCATGAATAATTGAACGAATCTTTTTATCTTGAAATCTGTCGACATTACTCTTTATTTACTTTATTTTCTAAGGTATCGGCTTTCCATCTGAGAGGCTGGGGTTCGATTCCCAATGCCGCCAAAGACCCACCGAGTACATGCGATAGACGTGCTCGTTAACTTTGTGGAATGGAAAGTCCTGTGGTCGCTGGTTGAGCAGTTACCATGGGTGTAATGGTCAGGAGAAAATTTTCTTGCCTTCCAGATCAATGTCAAAACTGGGGGAGTGTATCATCTGGTGGCGCCATCTATCGGAGGAGCTCAGAGCGAAGTCTTACTTTCACCTTCGTGATTCTCTGGTTAAACGAAAGATGCACCCTACTCACTTAAATTCGCCTAGCCACGGTCTGTTTGTTCAAGTGTTGTCATAAGTTACAACAACACTTTATTTTCTATTTAAAAAAAAAAGACGATGTCCTCGAGACCCAACACATTTTTTAGACATTTTAGATATTTTTGGTTTTTTGGGGTGTCTAGCTTAGCTAGACAACTTGAGATAAGTAACAACAACAACACTTTATTTTCTATGCAAATTATGAATTTTATATTCATATTATATCACAGTTTTGAATTTACCTCTTTTTTATTAGATAAACGACAACTTAAAAACTATTATCCAGCTTATTGTGATTTGGCCTGCAACGGAAAATCGGTTTTTTTTCAGTAGAAATGCGTATACTAAATATTAATATGTATTTTAATTGGTTTTAATGTATTTTAATTGGAAAAATTGACTTCCCTGTGCATGGCAAATGAAGATTACAAATTGAAAGTCATTTTAATTATTTAAATGCAACTTAATAAATTGATTACAGAATATCACTTATTATATAATGAAGAACTGCTTCTTAAGATTTCATTCAATTGACCTAATATATTATGTGGCCAAATTATTTGTAGCACCATTTGAGAAAAACTATCTAAAATCAATATTAAATGCCGGCTTTTTCATCTCGTTCTGGTAATATCGCTCACATTTTTCAATACCGCCTGAGTAACACATTTATTATTATTCAAAATATATTTTAGACTGACTAATTCCATAATTAGTGCCAGAGATTAAAATACGTTTCCTAAATTTCTTATAAAATTTTAGAAAGATTAATTAATTTGAAACTATATTACGTTTTTGCTTAATTAGCTATTTTTTACTATATACTATTCTTAATGACGACCAAATAAGAAAAAATGTTTCTTTTTAAATAAATAAATATTCATTATATATATATATATATATATATATATATATATATATATATATATTTAGCAATTTAAAAAGGGAATTTACCATGTCAAATAATATTTGAAAAACTGTAGAAATGAATTTATTCTGAAGTTAAAAGAGTTGTGAGTCCAAGAACCTTAATAGACTTTAAACTCGAATCAATAGAATGTTTTTATTAATTTTTTGCGCTTAAGTAAGAAAAGTTCGGAAACCATTTTTACATAATGAAATCAAATATACATTGATTGAAAATAAACTTGAGCTTTGGCTATTAGCCATTATTTCATAATATCCAGCAGTTAGAATTTTTCCAGAATATTCTCGAACGTAAATTTCGAAATTTTTTAATTTCCATCGATATCAATACATAAATAGTTTGAAGATAAAACTTAATCCCTTAATTTTTTTTTTTTTACCGGTTATTCATTTAATATGTAAAACACTTCATTAATTAATTGTAATTCGCTTTAAGTGAATCAATTTAATAAATTTAACAATGTTTACTTGTAATAAATCTAAAGAATAAATATTTTTAATTGGCATTTTTAAGACATGTAAAATATATTTACAATAAATATTATATTTATTTTGATTAAAAATTGTTAGTTTTTAAATATTTTGCCCATTTTTTCCTTTTTTATTATCTTTAAATACAGAATTCGAAAATCTTACAAAGTCATTTTTTTTAGAATGCGATTTTGCTTAAAATTTGGAAATTTGAAGAAATTCTGGATGTATCCCAGATTTAATCTTTTTGAAATATAGAAAAAATAATACAATGTTGAATAAAATACATATTTTTCAGTTAAAACCACAATCTGAATTCTTCTACTACACAACTAACTTTAATCATTTGCTTTCACTTCCAAAAATGCATCTTATCGTTGCCAACTTTCACTATCAAAATGAAGTTTGCTTTATATCATTTTGATATTAACATATTTATCATTCTTAAAAAGAAAGATAGAATTCAGCTCTAGTATAAATTTTTATACTTGAATTTTAACCAAAAATATCCGTTTCATATATTTTAAAAATGTTATTTTTAATTGGCAACATTTCAAAAATAGTGAATGGAAATTGAATTTTATTTGATAAAACTTTAAAAAAAGCATTTTTGATAGAAATGACTTAAATATTTTGCGAAAAATTATTAATTTAGAGCTATTATCCTTTATGTATAGAGAAAAAAGAATGTGTTTAATTATTTGAATCATGTGTTTATTTATTTATATGGTGAATTCATTACATGAAATTTTTATCATAATCCTTAAATAAAGTTTTAATTTTTTTTAAAGTGTTACAGTAATTCATGTTACAAAATATATTTCTTTTTAATACATAATACAGAAAAATAAATTTTAAAAAATTATTTCTTGCTTATTATGATACATACGAAATCATTTCTTTGTTATTCTCGATAAAAATTATAGGTTATTATCTTGAATGAATTTATGATTGCTCATGTGAAATAACTGAAACATATTTTTAACACGTTTCGAAATATAATCACCAAGCTTTTTTTATTATATGTTTTTGCAAAAAAAAATATCTATTGCTATCGATGAATTCAATTTGAAATCTATTATTAATTTATGTCAGGAAATCTATAAAATAAATTGGTAAAATATGACCGAGATGATATTAATAAAGTAGTTGAGGTTAATGAAACTTTAATAACCTCCACTGCTGTATTTTCGTTGAGGTTAATAAAGCATCAACATTGAAGATTATCGTACCAAAAAGGAATGCCTTTTGGAAATTGGGGCATAAAATAATTGCTTAGAATGATTAATCAAACATATGTGAATAATTAAAACAAACCTGATGATAATATGAAGGCATTAAGTAAAAGGAATGAAACACACATTTGAAGGAATTATTTATAGTTAAATGAATGAATTATGGAAACTAATTAGTAAGAATTAAGCTATTGAATAATATTTTTAATGTTCTATCGAACTACCTTTAGTCAAGATTACCTTTAGCCTGATTTTAGAACTTCCTTTAGTCAAGATGATCTTTAGCCTGATTTTAGAACTACCTTTAGTCAAGATTACTTTTAGCCTGATTTTAGAACTACCTTTAGTCAAGATTACCTTTAGCCTGATTTTAGAACTACCTTTAGTCAAGATTACCTTTAGCCTGACTTTAGAACTACCTTTAGTCAAGATTACCTTTAGCCTTATTTTAGAACTACCTTTAGTCAAGATTACCTTTAGCCTGATTTTAGAACTACCTTTAGTCAAGATTATCTTTAGTCTGATTTTAGAACTACCTTTAGTCAAGATTACCTTTAGCCTGATTTTAGAACTACCTTTAGTCAAGATTACCTTTAGCCTGATTTTTTACGTAGATATTTAATTTAACAAAAATTCTGTGGCTCAAATATGTACATGAATCACACTTTTAAAACCTATTCATAAGTAAAAAAAATCACCTAAAGGACAAAATTGTTTTCCCAATGAATTAACTTTTATGTCCTCACAAGTTAGTTCAGTGTAAAATTTTTCTGATAATTTTTATTTATAAATTTTAAAAAATCCCATTGACTGAAGCAATTTTTTAAATTGAACTCCAACACTCTTTTACTAAATTCCCCTTTACTCAATACTTAATTATATACTACAGAAACAAATGGAACAACTCATAGACTGCGATTTTACTTCTCTGCAAAACAAAAACACAATGGGCAAAACAAAATTTACAGAATGATAGTTAAACGAAGTAAAAATACCAAATATTTAGAAATAAATTATTGAAATAATTATTTCAATCCTTTAATTTTAATGTTTATATAATATTATTCTATACAAAAAAGACGATAATTTCAATGCAAATGATTTCGAAAAATTCTTGTTCAGAGGAAATATCTCCTTGCTACAATAGCAAAAATTTTAATTGGATTTTCGAATATTACTTTTAAAAAATGCAATATTATTAAAAAATGCAATTAAAAGTATGCTAAATAAAAATTGTTTTAATTATAAAAATTTAATAGAGTTTGTATTTATTCGAAAATTTATTCAAAGTTAATGATTGCAGGAAACGATTTTCTTTTTGTGAAATTTAATAATTATGAAATTAAATATTTAATTTTAATAATAAAATAATAATAATAATAATTAAAGCAATTTATTTTAAATAGTAACTCTAAAATTAAGATTTTATTTTCAGAGAATCATAATATATGTATTACATTTCTTAGAAATGAAAATATGAAAAAAACAATTATTTAAGTAGTAAAAAGTAATGAAAATATTAAATCTATTGACAGCGATAATGTATTCTATTTTAATGTAAATAATCGTAAAAAATGTTTTAGTTTAATACATTTATCTTACTTTTGTAAACTTCATTATGAAAATTTATAAATTATACATAATTGCTTGTAATAAGATATCTAAGAATATACAATATTCTGTAGAATTATATAAAGTTATTATTTTAACCATAAAAGTGTTATGAAAATATTTATGTATTTAAAAATATATAATTAAAAAGTCTATTATTTCGGTTGGTTTGACTATTATTTTCTCAAGACGCACACTCACAAAAAATGTATCTTAAATTTTGATTCATAAGTTAAAATATAATTTCCGACGAATATTCTTAAATAAATTTGTCATTATGACTGAACTCATTTCTAAGAATTAAAAGAAAGAGAAAATAATTAAAATAATTAAATGAGAAAATGATATTTTTAATAATAAAAGTAAACAAAAGAATAAAAAAAAGGCAGCTTATTTGCAAATAAAGATATTCGCAATTATCATTTCCCAATTTTTTTGAAATAATAGGATGTTTTTTTTTTAAATTTTTATTTATTTATTTTTTATTTAAATAAAATGTTGATTCAGAAATTCTTGTAAAAAATGATATATTTTTAGGAGTTTGAAATTTTTTAAACAAATATATAAAATGAATTTTTAGAAAAAGTACTCTCACGGGATTATATTCACATTTTATTGAACTTTCTGAAGAAAGCTGTAGGGCAGATTTTGGTGATAAAAGTGCTATTTATAAAACTGCGCAGTGATTCACTAGATTTATTAGGAATCTATAGAATATGATGCGTGCAATAGTGATTCTTTTATCACTTACTGAAATTACAGACGCATAATAATTATACTGTGAGGCAGATTATTTAAACAGCTTTAAATAATGTGTACTCAGGCAATATTCATAAAACCGTTGACAGGTGTACGATTTATTAAGGGAGCAATTTTTTTAATCTATTCCTATTTATTGCAAATATAAAGAGCAACCAAAAATATTGTTTTGAATATTATGACAATATAATACAATTGTCATAATATATTACATTGAAAATATAATCTATAATATAATTGTCATATTAAATTATATTGTGAATATTATAACAATATATAATAATATTATTATTATTACATGATTAAAATATATAGAGAGTGCAATTTTGTAGAAATAACTGCTCTTACATATTTTATGGGAATTTTTAAATGTCATTTCTTTATTAAATAAAACAGAAAATAAGCCAATACTATTTTGAGATGGGATTATATAAAAAATTTGAAATGTGATTATTAGGTGTAAAAGTGGTAAAAAAAATAATAATATCGTAACAAATTATTACAAAATAATAAAATTTCATAATGTACGCAAAAATTATTAAAAATCATACGAAACTGAAATTTTTAGAACTACTTTATAGTTATTGTGAAGAACATTTATTTATGAAAATCTGAATAATATAAAAGAATATTTTTAATAAATTAATCGTTATAGTGTGAACTGATTAAAACAAACTACATTAATAATAAAAAGAATTTTTCATGAAGTTATTTGTTTATTTTTAAAAAGAACTTCAATGATTTTAATAATTACACTAAATATAAACAAATTTTATTAAATAAAAATTTAAATATCAAATTATTCAAAAAATTTGTTGTTTTATGAAAATGGTTTATTTTATTCAAATCTTATTAATTATTATGAATTTTGATGAACTGTTAATGTTTTTAATAAATACATGCTTTGCATTTAAAAATATTGGGGAGGGGGGGTTGAATATAATAAATCTTATATAATTAGAAAACTGGTGACATATGAATTAAAAAGTTTTTCAAAAAAATAGAATTAGTCACATAAATGTTATTTACATCATACAAGATTTTATATGCAGTTTGAATAAAATAATCTTTAGTTGCACAAATTATAATTACTCTGCATTATTTTTTTAATTGCATATTTTATAATTATAAAATTTTTTACAATATAAAACTTTTAAAATGCTACTTTTGTTAAAAATATTTCAATTTGGAATGTAATTATGCTGCATTTAAATATTCTAATAATTTAAGTAAAACATTTAAATAAGATTTTAATGCTTTTTGAATTAGAAATAAATTTTAAAAATTTCCCTTTTCAAAATAATATTAAATATACAAAAAATCTCACTTACGAAGGAGCAAACATTGTTGAGAAGTCCAAATAAAATGCAGACGATAAACACACAATTCTTTTTTAGGTCCATGCTGTTGATGATAAAAATTGTACAGTAAATTTTACTTTGTTTTTTCCTTTCCACCTCTATTAAATCATAAAACAGAGAATTATGACGAAGTCATTTTGTCTAAAATAAATGTACACAAAACTAACACATTTTTTTATTAAATTAATTTCTGTCTTATTATCGTCTGATAAATTCAATTCACAATTACATTATGGTATGTTAAGTGATTCTTGAATATCGTTTTGCTCAAACGATAATAACAGAACTGGAGAAAAAATCAGCTAACTGAATAAGCGCTGTCAAATGTGGAGCCAATTCACCACTAACTGATCAAATGCCGAACAAGTTGCCACTGGCCGCCGACAAGCGAAGGGATTGACTGGAGCAGAGAACGCATGCGCAATCAAGCCGACAGCAGACGATAACTACTGGCTTCCGTCTTACGGACTACCGCTTCATTCCTTCGTTGTTCCTCGTCTCCAGTATTGAATAACTATTTTCACTCACGGACCTCCTGTCGTTTCGTTTTTGGGGAATATTATTAATTGACGTGCTATGGCCGACAGCGATCCATTTCGATAAGTGAGCCGACCCTTCAGCGAAGGGTGTCATTAGCGATTCTCATTTGAATATCTTCCTGCGTGAGTGCCGCAAAGTGTGGAAGGCGGCGAAAAACTGAAGATCGGCGATTTATGAGAGTGAATTGAAATATCAAGGTTACTTCCTAAGGAGCTGTGTTTCATAATTAGTTCGTTTTTAATGATCGAATATTTATCGGTTGGAAGATGATAAGACCATCGCTTTTCAAGGGGAGGAGTAAAAGCACGAGTTCAAATCGGAGTGTATATACAATAAGATAAAGTCATTATCAACCTAGTGAAATTCTTTCGTTTATTTGAACTTTGGACTCTTGTTTTTATATATTTTGTATATCAAGAGGGTAATCAAACGGTATAAACTATTTAAAAAGATATTTTTTTTTAAATTTCGTTACTTATAATGTTTTATTGATTTTTATTTACTTTAGAATCCAATATTATTTTTTCAATCCATGAAAAATATCACTAGAAATGAAAATATCTACTGCAGGATGCGTGTACTTATTTATTTATTTATTTATTTTTTGTGAAGAATACCTACTCGTGTATCCCAGAGTCCTCATATTTTAATCGGTCTTTTTTGAAAAATTACCTAAGTTACATTCTAGTTTGCAAATTTATTTATTTGTGTAGGCATAGATTTATTTTTTTGGGGGGAGGGAGTGATTAGGAAGGTTACAATTTTCGAAGTAGAAGGTGCTAAGTTCAATCCTGGTCTAAGTTCAATCCAAGGTGCTAAGTTCAATCCAATCTTGTGAGTTGAGAAGATTTTATATTTTTTCTTTATATATAGGGCCATTTGTTTGGATATATGTAACATCGCGTAGTGGTCAGCCTAATCATCAAAGCCATTGTAATATCTACCACATGCTGCCGTTGAGAGGACTATTCATAGATAATGGGCCGTATTCAAGTGTTGCCAGGGAGAAAACCCGGAAAACCCCCAAACATCCACACCGACACGGGTTAGGATAGTCATGACTCATATATTCAATGCGGGTAGGACAGAACTTGAGGTCTCCTGTTCCGAAGAGTTATGTCCTACCACAAAGAGTTGCACCAGAGAGAAAGCAGGGTTGCCCAATGACATACAAACCCAACTCTAAGAAGAAGAAGATGGTGACGAAAGTCACGTGACGGCCAAAGTTATTAGAAAAGGCTTTATTTGACAACCAATTTATTACTACTTAGTATATATAACGGAAAATTTAATAAAAAAAAACAATTCCGATTTTTCATTACTATTTTCGCACTGTTTCAAGATTTAGAAATGCCCCTTCTGATCTGAACCTGATGATCCGGTCGGTGGCATCGAGTGCCGATTCCCGATGTCAAAAGAATGAATGGAGTGCGACGCGGTCTCGAGTCGATTTCACTCGCAAAAACACAAAAGAAAACGCCGATGCCGATAGGCCCAGTAGCAGTTATTTGCACCACGTGACTTTCAGGCTCTATCAATGAGAGAACAGAAATCGATTTCAAAACAGGAAAGGAAACTGTTTTACTTCCCTTATCTTTCTGTATCTTTCCAGTCACGAAATAAATTCAGATAAGTATATTTAAAGAAGATTTAAATTTTTTTGTTGTTATTGCTATTGTGTGTGTCGAGAGTTTTTTTTTTTTTTGTTTGCAAAGATTGTGACTATATTTTGATTATATGCAGTTGCTTTTTGTGTTCCTTGCATTTGATTGAAATATATAATCAAATTTATCCTCGTTTTTTGGAAATTCACCCATATTTAATGATTTTGTTATCTAGTTCTTGCTTCTGCAAGAGGTGTAGTAACCCGATAAATACGCAAAAGGCAGAGAATTCATTACACGACCCATCCAAAAACGATCATACGAGTTGTTTTTTACTAATGACACTTGGACAAGCCAAGCTCGCTATGCTATGCGATTAAGTCGATTGGGAGCGTCTTTCGTTTTAGTCAGAACATCATGTAGGTGAAAGTACGACTTTGTTCTACACACTTGCTATAGGTAGCCCGTTTATAGGGTAGACAACCATTCACACCTCATTTATACAAGGAAAGGACAAAGACAGGATAGATAGAGAGAGAAAGTACATCCATGCCCGAGCCGGGATTCGAACCCAGGACCTCCTTATCCGCAGTCAGGCGCGCTGACCACTAGACAAGTTGGTCGGCATCAAACGAGTTAAATCCATGAATGTGCTATTTACATTTGTTATTCCCTCGGTGGGATAAGAGAAGAGAATCCCAGCTCAAGTGTCATCCTCGTCATTTGCTTAGGATGTAAAATTATAAATAGTTAGTTATGTTTACCGTCTGACATTACCAGAAACCATAAAACGATGTCATTGGCCACTCTTAAGACTAGTGTAATGTGGTAGAGATGGGAGTGTATGCTCAAGAGTCAACCCCATCATTCGATCTAATTTCAAAATTGCAAGTAATTTGTCGGCGCTTTATGGTGTTGGTCATTAAAACTAAGAAGAAGAAAACTGGACGTATTAAATTTTATTTATCTATTTTTGGATCCTGATGGAAATATTTTTTTTTATCAGGAGTGACGAGACGTGAAAAGCGGGATTCCAGCTCAGGTGCCGACCTCGGCACTTGGCCAAGGTTTAAAAGTGTGGATGAGATAAGCAATAATTCGCAGCTTTTCATTTAGCAGAAACAGGTAACTATAAAAAGGGCGCTCCGTGGCTGAGTGGTCAAAAGCATCACTCCGCTAATCGCTTGAGAGCGCAGGAGTGTGAGTTCGATTCCCGCCGTGGCCCTGGGTGTTATCTTCTGTGGTTGTACATCTGTCATTGTGCTATTTGTCCTATTATCGACGAAGACTTACAAGCGGATCTCAAGAATCAAGCATACTAATCTGAATATATGTAATGTAATAAATAAATAAATAGTAACTATAAAAACACAGAGCAAACAAACGAAAGTTACCATATACCCAATTATTTGTTTTAATAAAATTTAATAAGTGATAAACAGTTGGGTTTTCTTAGTAAGAAGTGAGAAAAAGGGTTAGCGGAGGTGAGGTATGCAAATGATTAGAATTTCAGCGCAGGTGCACATCATGCGTGCCTTAGTCGCCACTTTAAAGCGCTGTTTAAAGCTTGGAGATTTCGACGATTTCAAGTTCGGCAATTGTGTTTCTCTTGTGGTATTTTTTTTAAAGCTATCAATTATGCCTCGTAGAAAACAGCGATCATTTTTGATCAAGTATCCGAGTTCGACAGACGCCTACCGAGATTGTGGATTATCTTTCACGGAAATCGGTAGTCGTGTTCGACGAAACCAAACAACTGTAATGCGGATATGGGATCGTCGGATGAAGGAGGGTATGACGTGTCCGATCTGATTCACATCAGTTCACCTCTTCACGTGTTGACAGGGAAATTGTGCGCATGGCAGTGACGGATCGCTCAACCACATCACGAACAACAGCATAGCGTATTCAGTCTGTAACGCATCCACCAGTGTCTGCGCGTGCCATTCGACGCCGTTTACAGCAGAGTGGACTGTCCGAAAAACGTCCATTGCTTCGTCTACCCTTGACGTAGAACACCAGACGTCTCCACCGCCAATGGTGAGATGAAACAAGGACGTGGACGGTAGAATCGAATTCATGCTTTTGTCTGCAACACCACGTTGGTCGCATTCGAATCTGGAGACACCGTGGAGATAGGATGCTGAACAGCTGCGATATTCACCGCCACACTGGTCCTGCACCGAGTATTAGGGTATGGGGCGGTATTGGATATTACTCTGTATCCATTGCCGATACCTAGTACCCATTGCCGATACTTTAAACACCCAGCGCCTCATCTCCGAGGTGTTGGAGCCAGTTGTCCTTCCTTACCTTCAGGGCTTGCCCACAGTCATACTTCAACAGGATAATGCGCGACCACACGTGGCATACATTGTTCAATGATTCTTCGTCAATTGTCAGATTGAATTGCTTCCCTGGCCGGCTCACTCTCCGGATCTTTCACCGATAGAAAACATTTGGTCTATGATTGCTCAACCTGGGGCCTAAGCAGCTACCAGGCGCGTCGGCAGGTGGTGGATCGCCAAACGTCCTGTAGGAATGACAGGATAGCCTTGAATACAGAATCAGGGGCCGCGAACCAACTCCCGTAAACCCTGGTGTTATGCGACCCGTGCCTAGGGCTATTTGGCACCGCGGTAAAAGTGTCTTAACGGAGCCTCTAGTTGCCTGGTGAACTTCTAGAGCTTTTTGTCTTGCCCAGTAACTCAGGCAATGCTGGGTGGACTGTCATATCACCTGAGCTTATTAATTGTTATCTTGTGGCTGAAAAGACACAAGAAATAACAAACCTTTCTGCATTTGCAGGTGAAGCCTCTTAAGTAGCCTTGCTGAAAAAGACAAGGGAACTCAGAGGCATTCTAGTGAAGGGGCAGCAATGAATCCTTCACAAGAGGTAGAAATGACCTCCAAACCATCTTCTTCTGGTGAAAGTCAGGAAGCTATCGCTAGCATGACTGGTTATCTGACAGATGGGACTGTTTCAGCAAGACCCCATCTGCAGGAAATGTCATACGCAAGAGGAAACGTCCAAGCATTTCATTTACGAATGCGAGGCCCTTGCCCTCCATAGATTAACTTCTTTAGGCATCATCCATACTAGAGAGTTACACCTAGACTCCATGAAAGGGTTATCGGACTTTATTAATAAAGTGGGTGACCCGAGCAACTGGAACTAGGAAACGTTGGGTTTGGAGTTAATGGTACACAATGCTGATAAAAGCAGAGGTGCCCAATATAATACAAACCCAGCTCTAAGAAGAAAAAGTAGAAGATGATTGCTTAACGATGGACCCAGATTACATCCGCAGATTACATGCCACATCAGATAAATTTTGGCAACGTGTGGAAACTGCTTAGCTTGCTGTACCCCAAGAACACATCCAAAGTCTCTTTGAATCAATGCCGAGGCGTGTGGCAGCAGTGATTTCCAACAATGGCCGTTACTTTTGCTACTGATTTTGGCTGGAACCATACTTCACAGAAGTCGTTACATTTCATCATTTGATACTTGGTCAACATGTTATCTACAAAATAAATTTTGTTGTGATATCTCTTGTCTTTCTTGGTGTTGCAATTTGGATGGCCAGCAATGTATTTTTGAAGGGTCCACAAAGAACAATTAGGCTGACATCGTCATCCTCAAACCTCCCCACTTGAACTGAGAAGGAATTTTTTTAATCTGGAAGAAACCTTGAAGTAATGGGTTCTATATCTGACTCAGCCAAAGATCTACCGTGTTCACCATTAGCGACAGGTGACCATCATAATAATCATGTCCTTCCGCTGGTATAGCATGGTGGGGAAAACATGATACCAGTACCTGACCGTGATTCAAAATGATAGGCTTTATTTAATAGTTCTTGAATTGGCCAAAATAAGCAGGTTTTGAAACATATTGCAAACGAACAAACTGCGACGATTATTTAAAATTCTTCAACTGAGGCACGTTGTTGTTGTTGTTAATGACACTTGTACAAGCCAAGCTCGTTATGCCTCGGCTATGCGAATTTAAGTCAATTGGGAGCGTCTTTCGTTTTAATCAGAGCACCATGGAGGTGAAAGTACGACTTTTGCTCTTCAAATCCTCCGATAGATGGCAGCACTAGAGGATCTACTCCCTCAATTTTTGCATTGATCTGAAGGGGGAGTAAACTTCTCCAGACCATTGCACCCATGGTAACTGCTCAACGACCGACCACAGGACTTTCAATTCCACAGATTTAACGAGCATGTACTCGGTGGGTCTTTGGCTGCATCGGCAATCAAACCCCGTCCTTACGGATGGAAGGCCGATACCCTAACTACTAGGTTACCACGGCCCTCATAGGGTAGTGAATGTTGATTTGAGATAGAGTTTCCTATGCCGTGAAGGAATTCATTTAAGCGATGGAACAACCTTTCGGAAAACTTTTCCCGCTTTATGAACGGGGGTAATTGTTTCTCTTTCTTCCTTTTTAAAATTGCGATCAATGCTTCCTCGTTGGGAATTGTTTAAGTCTCATCGTATTTCTCCTTTTCTACTTGATAATTGTTTTTGAAAAATTAATCATCGCATGTGCTCGGTGGGTCTTTAGCGGCATTGGGAATCGATTACCACCCTTCCGAATGGAAGGCTGATACCCTAACCACTAGACTACCACAGACCTTCTGAGGCACGTAAAATATGTCATGTTTTCTACCTCCTTCCACTAGCATGAAGTGGAGAGAAGAGTGCCGGCCCAGGTGTCGACCTCATAACTTGACCGAGGCTCGTAACGAAGAGGCAAATGGCAGTGTTTAGCAGCTTTACAGTTGGTTGAATCCTACAAGTGGTAACATATTGCAAAATTTTCATAAAAGTGTATGAAAAAAAACTGATTCTCTTGGCTCAATTAAATATGAGGAATAGATGTTTGTACAGAGCATAATAAATTCCAAAGTACGTGACCCCTGGCTCATTTCCATTTGCCATGCCCAGAACAAAACAGCATTATTGAAAGCCGCAATTCCGATGATTGTGAAACCAGTGGTGAGAAGCGTCTCAAAATCAAACACGAATGTCACGTCGAGGGGAAATTAACTTACAAACTCTGTTATATTGTCGGAAGTTCTTGAAACAGAATCTCGATATTATTCTTTGGAATAAAATATTCTTAGATTCCACGTTTCAGCAGGTGTGCAAACAAGAAAAATTTGCTCACTTTGGCAGCCATTTATTTTCCAAGTCGCATCACGGCAGTCCAAAAACAAATGAATCAGTTTTAAAAATCTATCAACAGGTGGCTGGGAGGTACATTGAAAGCTGGACCCAAGAGACCACATTCCCGACATCAGAGAAAATATTTCTCAACTCATATAAAACTTTATTCCTGAAAATGGATGCAACTTTTACAATAGATTTAAGCCGCCCAACTTGTCTAGTGGTCAGCGTACCTGACTGCGGATAAGGAGGTCCTGGGTTCGAATCCCGGTTCCGGCATGGATGTACTTTCTCTCTCTATCCTGTCTTTGTCCTTTCTTTGTATGAATGAGGTGTGAATGGTTGCTTACCCTGTAAACGGGTCCCTATGGCATGTTTGTTGTGTAAAGTCGTACTTTCACCTTCATGGTGCTCTGATTAAAACGAAAGACCCGCCCTTCTGACTTAAATTCGCATGGCCAAGGCATAGCGAGCTTGGCTTATCCAAGTGTCATTAGGAACAACAACAACAACAGATTTAAGCACCATTTTCTTTCCATCAAGGATAATATGTTCTTTTTTACATTGAGCTTAATTTGAATAATAAGAACTTTTAGAAGATAATTTTGAGAACTAGGTAGTATTTAAGAGGGAAGGAAGGAAACACCTGGAAATCTCACAAGTATCCCGCCCCCTAACGCATGCAGTATCTTTTGTTCAACATCGGCTGAGATTGAACCTTCCACTCAAAAAGTTTTTGCTCCGGCCCATAGCATCCTGGTGAGCTCCTGATTATAATGGTTTCGACTCAGGGGCTATGTATCGTCTAATGGCCCAAAACTGTTGTAAGGCATTTTAAAGACTTCCAGGAGGAGGAGGATGGGTCACAAGTGAGGAAACCCTTAAAATTTGCCCACCCCAAAAGACGTTGCACCAGCATTCTTCCCTTTACCTAGCTCTGAGTTGGGTTCTGCCAGTTAGATAGAAGCAGCCGTGTGGAGTGTTCGGGGTTTAGAAGCAGGGACCAAGCCCTCATCACTTGGCCTGCCACTCCGAAGGTATCATTTCATTAGGAAGACATTGCGACCACGACATATTTAACGTACCCCAGCGACCATTAGCGAACAAGACTGATCTTCGGTTAAGCCAGGATTCAAACTCATTACCTTTCGATAATACTCCAACAGACGTGGATGCAGGAGGCAAAAACGCCACATCCATTTCTCGTTACTCAACACGGTATGATTAGCTCTCCTGTGCAAAAAAATGACCTTCGAGCTTCAAACAAACTAACACAGTGTCCCTCATTCGCTAGGATCGAACCCGGGACCTTTCGAACTAAAGGACGGTGCCCTAATATTAAGCCACTGCAAGTCTTTCTTTCCAATACTTGATAATATGAATGGTATAAACATCTAGTCAAAATGATTTCTATACGAAACGATAGCTATAAATAAATATAACATCCCCATATCATACATTTAAAGGAAGACTTCAATAAATTATGGGCACCGTTGTAAATACAGCTTAACTGTCAGGAAGATAGTTGACACAGCTGAAGACCGCAATGCTTTATACAAAATTCCTTTCATTTTGACACACAGAAAAGGGTGCTGACTCATGTTTCTGTCACTTGACAGTGGATCGAAAAGAAGAGATGACAGATTAAGTTCAGCAAATTCACAATTTATATTACAAAAAATTTTGATGTTGCTTGCTTTATCATTTACTTTCAAAAATTCTCTAAAAGCATTTTCCAATGTGTATGCCCGTTTTGCCTGAGGATTTCACTATCAACCTGTTGATTGCTTGTCAACAAGTAAACTCAAAATATAAAACACACATAATACATTGGTATGTATGTATATTAATATATAGAGTAAAAATAAAAAGTAATTGCCTTTAAACATGCGCTGAAAATCAGAGCATTAAAAACATTTGAGAAATACAATATTTTATTGTATCATGAGTTACTTATTTATTTATTTATTACATTACATATATTCAGACTTGTATGCTTGATTCTTGAGATCCGCTTGTAAGTCTTCGTCGATAATAGGACAAATACCACAATGACAGATGTACAACCACAGAAGAATAACGAAGAAAACACCCAGGGCCACGGTGGGAATCGAACACACACTCCTACGCTCTCAAGCGATTAGCGGTGATGCTCTAGACCACTCAGCCACGGAGCGCCCTGAGTTACTTAACAAACGTGTTTCATTTATTTACGATCTTTATAACTGTCATTTTGTCTAATCATTTTATTTAGCGTCTTAACGTGCCGATCGATGGCGGAGAGGTTAGCGTTCCTAACTTCGAAGCTGTAGTTGGTTTCGAAGTTAGAACGGGTTCGAATCCGGGTCTGAGCGTGTTTCTCTTTCTCTCTTTGCGTTTGTATTACTTTATCACTTGACTTTCGGGGCTCAGATGGCATACCCACTGGGTGCCCCCCCCCATAAGAGATGCCATCATTTCGTCCATTATAGAGCTGAATAGGCCAAGCCCTAGGACAGCCGCGGGCATTAGGAAAAAAAAGTGCTTTAACGTAATTTTTCTACACATTTTAAGTTTCAGATGCCTATTTACAATTTCTGCAATTGGTTAATTTTGTGGAGGAATTATCTGATTTTGTGCATAATTGATTATAATTTAAAATTTATAAAAACTAACTTGTGAAAATTAGATGTTTTTATATTGAATAAACATTTCAATTTTTTTAGTCAAAATCTCTCCATTCGAAGAGACTTTTGCTTATTTTATTGAGGTAATATTGCTGGAATGTTGTTACACAGTATCCATTTACTTTAATAATTTCTCATCTCTATCTTGATTCTCATATATATAATCCATGCAAAATTTCTTTGAAATAAAAGCGAATAATAAAAATGTCTGCAAACTACCGCCAAATGAAATAGGGCTTGTAACAAACAGATTAAGGAGCTTAAGCTCGAAATTCCCTTGGGTTTCAGGCTTAGTATCATTGCCTCATTTTTTTATTGCTATTATGTCTTATATTTGTGATTTAAAAATATATTTAAGAATTTAAAATTTTTCCTTTCCATTTGTTATTATAAAATATCCTGTTTATAATATACATGTTACTTATATTAAAAAATATCAATAAAATATAAAATTTTCTGAAAATAGATGGGAGATTTAACATACAAAAATTTCTTGTCAAACAAGTCAGGTCATAGATAAGACAATGGAAAAGAGTTCAAACTCACCGAGTCGTCCTTCCCCATTCTTTGGATTTTGAGGGCTGGAGGGAGCTCACTGTGGCTCACATGTGTTGGGTTTGGGCATGAACCTAGGAGTTTTCATGGTTTTCTCCCTTGCGAACGTGGCTGACAATCTATGAAAAAAATCAATGAAAAATGCCAGCTCGGGTGTGGCCTCGTCACCTGATTGTGGTTCAAAATGACGAGGCACCTTAAAAAGAGCAAAGTCGTACTTTCAGCTTCGTGGTGCTCTGAACCAAACGAAAGACGTATCGACTTAATTCGCACTGCTAACGGCATAGCGAGCTTGGCTTGTCCAAGTGTCATAAGCAACAACAACAGATATGAATTTAATGCTTGAATTGATTTCCAAGCCATCACCAGCGCCAGAGTTGGGAATCGAACTCACGAACCATTGAGCCGTGCACCACATGCAACTGCTAGTTCGGTTTAGTTTTTTTTATTTATGAATTTTATATAATATTTCTCTGTATGGCAATCAAAATTTATGTGCTTTTCCTTTCATTCATTCATGTGAGAACCATCAATGGAACAATCATTTTTATACACTTAGAAAATTTGAAAACACTAATGATTTAAATGCGTTAAAAATAAACTTAAAAAAATTAACTGTAACCCTAACTGACATTAAATCTAACTACAAATCTGTGACATTTCTTCTCCCATCTGAGCTAAATTCACTTGAAAAAGAAAATTAACTGAGAACTTAAATGACTTGAAATGTAGTAGTAAATCCAAGACCGATTTTTCTTAACAATCGGGGTTTAAAGGTGCGACATGAACCTATTCACACTGACTGCCCCTGGTGGGGAAGAAACTGGACAATACCGGGGCCGTCGCGAACTTGCCCCTACAATACACTATCCCTACTCATACAGGGCGGTAACAGGTGTTTGCTTCGTCACCTGGACGTTATTGACAATATCTCTTTCAATTGTACTGTATTCCTGCACGCGAGCTCCTCTCCTCCCTTGCTTTCAGGGGTCCTCCTGCCATCCGACCCCCTGCGCTTCACAAAGGATACTTCTGAAGGAAAAAAGAAAAGACGCAAAACGAAAAGGAGACTGAAATTTACAAGTTTAGAAAGAAAATGAAATGCAGTTTTGCAATAATTGCCTGATAACAATATAAATAAACTGTCTCAAATTTAAGGTTTTAAAAGCAAAATGAATACCTGAATATTTTAATATAAAATAAAAAGAATTCTCAATGAAAAGTGAATTTTTATTTGTTTAAGCGTTAGAAACTGGACATTAATAATTTTATATAATAAAGGCTTCAAATTTTAATATAAAATTTGTCCTCGTATTATTTTATTTTTGTCTATTGATTGAAACAAATGTTTTGTTTGGTTTCACTAGGAAAAATTAGGACGCTCTAATGCATATCTTGTGAACACGATTATTGTGCACCGGTACATGGACCCAGCCCTTTGTTTGGTTCGACCAGTTAAGTGGAAGCTACTGGATGGCACAGCTCATACTGAATAAATTTTTAAGTTTGGGCGCAAATACGCCGATCATCGCTCGCGATGTGTCGTGCACGATGATCAAAGCGTCGCGCGTAAAACTCATCCGACTAAATGACGTCATTTATGTCTTCTTCTTCTTAGAGTTGGGTTTGTATTATATTGGGCACCTCTGCTTTTATCAGAATTTTGTACTAGTAACTCCAAACCCAATGTTTCCTAGTTCCAGTTGCTCGGGTCACCCACTTTATTAATAAAGTCCGATATAACCCTTTAATGGAGTCTAGGTGTAACTCTCTAGTATGGATGATGCCTAAAGAAGTTCTTCTATCTCTTCTTAGAGTTGGGTTTATATTATATTGGGCACCTCTACTTTTATCAGCATTTTGTACTATTAACTCCAAACCCAATGTTTCCTAGTTCCAGTGGCTTGGGTCACCCACTTTATTAATAAAGTCCGATATAACCCTTCAATGGAGTCCAGGTGTAACTCTCTAGTATGGATGATGCCTAAAGAAGTTCTTCTATCTCTTCTTAGAGTTGGGTTTATATTATATTGGGCACCTCTGCTTTTATCAGCATTTTGTACTATTAACTCCAAACCCAATGTTTCCTAGTTCCAGTTGCTCGGGTCACCCACTTTATTAATAAAGTCCGATATAACCCTTCAATGGAGTCCAGGTGTAACTCTCTAGTATGGATGATGCCTAAAGAAGTTCTTCTATCTCTTCTTAGAGTTGGGTTTATATTATATTGGGCACCTCTGCTTTTATCAGCATTTTGTACTATTAACTCCAAACCCAATGTTTCCTAGTTCCAGTGGCTCGGGTCACCCACTTTATTAATAAAGTCCGATAACCCTTTAATGGAGTCTAGGTGTAACTCTGTAGTATGGATGATGCCTAAATAAGTTCTTCTTCTACTTAGAGTTGGGTTTATATTATACTGGGTACCTATGCTTTTATCAGCATTTTGTACTATGCACTCCAAACCCAATGTTTCCTAATTCCAGTTGCTCGGGTCGTCCACTTTATCAATAAAGTCCGATATATAACCCTTTAATGGAGTCTAGGTGTAACTCTGTAGTATGGATGATGCCTAAATAAGTTCTTCTTCTTCTTAGAGTTGGGTTTATATTATATTGGGTACCTATGCTTTTATCAGCATTTTGTACTATGCACTCCAAACCCAATGTTTCCTAATTCCAGTTGCTCGGGTCGTCCACTTTATCAATAAAGTCCGATATATAACCCTTTAATGGAGTCTAGGTGTAACTCTCTAGTATGGATGATGCCTAAAGAAGTTAATCTAGGAGGGCAAGAGCCTCGCATTCGTAAATGATATGCTTGGCCGTTTCCTCTAGCGTATGTCATTTCCTGCAGGTAGGGTCTTGCTGAAATAGTCCCCTTTTATGAAGGTGTTTTCTGAAATAGTAGTGCCCAGTTTTGAAGCCTACGATGAAACGTATCTTCTGCCTAGAGCATTTTAGAATTTCAGAGGCAATCCTCGCTGATGATCCACAGATCATACTATCTAGAACCTAAATCACAGTTAAATTCAGTAAGTATGCACCAATTCTGGATAAAGACTGCAACAAAATACCCCAACTTCATGCAAAGGCGTTGGAGATTTTGTTGCCTTTTTCCTTAGCTCATTTGTGAGAAACTACATCTTCGGATAGGACTGTAATTAAGGCGAAACATCGAAATAGACTTGCTGTTGCACTTGTTTTACGCATTGCTATAGCGCTTGGGATTGACATTTTTGACAACAGCAGCAATCTCAATGATTTTAGTTTTTACTTGCTTTAATTTGGAAAATTTATTTTTTACTTATTTTTTGTATCTACTTACGCTGTTTACACTTTGATTCATTGTTGATTTTGCCAGTATTTTAATTAAAAAAATTAATATATTATTCATATATTGTAATTTCTTGAAGCTTGAGTTAAGGTTTGGTAGTTTTATTGTCGATACAATATTCAATGTTGAATGTACATAGAGATAAATTATACTAAATATAAGGCTTTGAAAATTATTTTTGCGTTCCTGAATTATTGATGTGAAATTATTGTGCCAATGGGTCGAATTATTAAACTTACGGTCCGCGAGAACGTGCCAAAATATTTTACCGGTCCTTTAGATGAATCCAGTGGAGAAACACAGACATATAAAACCCTTTACCTCCCAGTCACAAAGAAAATGCTTTTATAAATCAAGGCACAGCGCCCCCCCCCGAATAATGTAGTTTTTTTATACCTTTGCTTATATCGGTTAATTATTATGTTACGTTGCCGACCAACTTGTCTAGTGATCAGCGTGCCTGACAGCGAATAAGGAAATCCTGGGTTCGAATCCCGGTTCGGGCATGGATATTCTCTCTCTATCTATCCTGACTTTTTCCTTTCCTTGTATGCATGAGGTGTGAATGATTGCCCACCCTATAAACGGGTCCCTATGGCATATGTGTACTGAGGAAGGTCGGACTCCATACACCTAAATATGGGTTCACTTGAAAAAATGGAGCAGCGCACCCCATATTGCCAGCCTGGCTGGCACACGACAATGAATGAATGAATTATGTTACGTTTCCGACTGAGGAATCAGTGCCGAGGAGTATAGTCAACAGCACTGTAGTTTAAGCCCTATTCAAGTGACGAAGTTGACACTTGAGCTGTCTTCCTCCCCCAATCTGCTCACACCCACTATTCTACGACAAAACATTAGACTCTGTGACTTTTTTCGTTCTTTGATTCTATCAGTAAGATGGTTTTTGGTTATTTTAGATATTGAATTTTTGACTTGCACGTAGGAAAACGCTGTTGTTCCATATTATCAATTATTGCAACTGAAACATCTCATATTTTTTTCATCGCAGTTTGTGCATAATTTCAGTCGTTACAACGAGAAGTTTAATTTCTGTTGCATGTCCCCTTCGGCCAGCAGCGCTAGACCTGGTCCATACCGCTAAGCAACCACAAAAAATTTGACACCGTCAAAGGATCGTCGTATTTGGATAGCCCCATCCACGCAAGGATGTGTTCTGGAGTAGCTTGTTCAGCGAAACAGGTGGTACAGCTTTCGAAAATTTTGGAGCCTTCAAAAAATTTTAATGATGTGAGGTGATCCTTTCGGGAACGGGCGAGAGTGGTTTGTTTCTGTCTTTTAAAGCCGTGAGCTTCCCGGATGAGAACACTGGTGGCATTGGTGCCCTGGAGGGACAATCTATGTGGTCTTAATCCGGCTTTTTACTCTTGAAAATATTTCCAAAAAGGTACCAAGGGCTCAGGGGCCTCACGAGCTCCCGTCTTGGGCAAGGTGTCTGCAGTTTCATTCCCCTCTGGATCGACAAGGGAAGGTATCCACTGCACATACATTTCTAGTCGCTTTCACTAAAAGCACTGTAAAGAGAGTTCCTATTAGATGTTTAACATAAAGAATTACCGAATTATTTTTTAATGTAATATATATTAGGTACGAAAATTTAAATTTCTGTAAAAATTGTCACTAATATTATTTTGTATATATTCCTCCCTTTCACTTAAACCTTCCATCTAAGATTGATTTTGATACTTATTTTAACCCGAATCGTTGAGCTTCTATTTTTTGTTCCCCTCAACATTGTACAAAAGGTATTGTATTACAAAATATTTATAGAAATGGTGGAGGGTATAAAAGTCTATGCAATTGTAATTTTTTTAGAGAGCCGCCCAACTTGTCTAGTGGTCAGCGTGACTGACTGCGAATAAGGAGGTCCTGGGTTCGAATCCCGGTTCGGGCATGGATGTACTTTCTCTCTCTATCTATCCTGTCTTTGTCCTAACCTTGTATGAATGAGGTGTGGATGGTTGCCTACCCTGTAAACGGGTACCTATAGCCTATGCAACAACTCTGAGTAAAACGAAAGACGCTCCCAACTGACTTAAATTCGCATAGCCAATACTAGCGAGCTTGCTTTGTCCAAGTGTCATTAGTAACAACAACACAACATTTTTTTAGAGAAAAGCCTGGCTCGAGTTTAGATTTCTTGTATAAGAGTATATTTTGCGAGTGCAGCCCAAAATATTAATGAGGGGTTAAATGAATAAATAAATTTGAAAAAATTTCATTGATCCAATTTGTTAGAGGAAATGTTATTTGTACTAAATTAATCACTATACTCGAAGAATTTCACGAAAAGTCAAATAAAAAGAGGTTTTAACTTTTTTTGTATCTTTAAGTAAGAAAATGTAAACAAATTATCTCATGTCAGAGCCATCACGGAAATCGAATTTTATACTTTTTTAACAACTGTCTAAAAAGTTTTCAAAAAATTTGTCAAAATAGAGCTTTTGTCTCATCGCTAAAAGAAAGAGTATTTCAAAATAATATCTTTATAATGAAAGAATATTGCATTTGGACAAAAACGATCGTTATTTAAAATGATTTTATTGATCAAAGTGACAAGGCTAAAACTTATTGGGCTTAAGCAAGACAAAAATAATTGAATTTATAGAAATGTTTTGCCCTTTTCAACTGAACTGAACTTTATTCTGAATGCTATCGGAGCGGCAGAACAACTGCTCATCAGAGCGAACACTCACTCCCTCTGTTGAAGAGCTGAAGATGGATGTTTCTGTCTAAACGTCTGTAGCAGTGCGTACTTGGGAGTCTTCCGTTCCTCGTGTAACAGTTCTGGAGTCTTCTGTAACACATAAATAAGGCCACTTTCAACGGAAAGTTTTCCCCTAAGAGCGGACATTTAAATGCCAGGGGTGGCCGACCCACTAGGCGTTGATAAGACCTTGAAAAATGAAGCGAGCAATTTGATTTCTATTTGTTTGCTATTCTGTTATCCTTTTTTTTTTTTTTACATAAAAACTAGTTTAAATGGAACCTACAATTTAAAGTAGATTTTCAACTACTTCAAATTATCACACCCAAAGTGGGAATCATATTTACAAACATACGAATGGAAAAATAACCGTTCAGCTATGTGCTTTGCAGAAAAATTATGGTGAACATGCCATTTTATTCTTTTTTGGGATATTTTAAATGCACGCTTCTTCATAACTAAGACATGTAGCTTATCTGAACACACATTTAGTTGGACTGCAAGTTAAAAGAAAAAACAAGTTAAAAGAAAAAAAAATGAAATAAAAACTAAATTAAGTTTAAAAAAAACAAGGAATTTCTTAGAAATTTAATATTGTAAGTTAAGCATAATGTAAATATAATTTCTCAAATCAGAAAAGATTTTAAGAAATTAGAAAAATTTTTCTAATAAGAATAAGATGGACAAAACAAGGGAAATTAACTTGAATAACAACAGAATAATTTAAAATAAATATTATAAACAGGAGAAAAAATAAAAATAGAAAAAGATATATATATATATATATATATATATATATATATGTATATATATATATATATATATATATATATATATATATATATATATATATATATATATATATATACCTCTAAGAAAATATATAATGATTTATCTGTTTAAATAAAAATAGACTTGGTTATGAAAAAAATATATATGCATACAAGTGAATCATTACAAGGGTATTCAATCAGAAATACCCTTTCGGGGATGAGATTCTCTTAGTGAAGTAGCTCGCGCGTAGGTGTTTACTGGAAAGACATCTACGCGCAAGCTACTTCCCCAAGAGAATGCAAAGAGAACAAAAAGAGTGCAAAGAGAACAAAAATATTGAGAAAGGAAGAAATAAAAATTTCTCATCACAAGAGAACAGGTGACGAGCAAAAGCGTTTCCATTTCATTTGTGTAAATATTTTGTGTAAAAAAAAAGAATAAACAATATATAAATAAACTCTTTCCAACTCCTTCTAAAGAAAATTGATACCAATAAAAAATAAACAAGTAAAAATTTAAAACAAAAGTTTCTCAAAGAAAATTACTAATATTATCACGCCTGGAGGTGTGCATATATAAAATATGTTTACAGACATATTTATAAATAATATATGTAAGAATCGATAGAAATTGATGGAGTAAGAATTAAAAGTATTAAAAGAAAACCAGATGTAAGAAGAAACGAATTAGAATGTTAATTTACCAGGAAACGTTAAAAACTAAAAAAAAATGAATATTAAAATAGTCGATTTGTTTGACAGGTTTGATTAATACTTCAGTACATTTTCAAACAATATTATCAATGGTAATTGGAGTGTCTGCAACAAAGCACGATTCACCTATTTATGTGTAAAACTCTCGCATTTTTGGCCTTGCATCGACAGGAGCTATTTTAGCAGTTTTTTTATATTTAGCTATTCTTTTCCCGAATTAACATAACATCTGGGGAATATAGCTTTTATTGCTAAGCAGAATATATTAAGATTAAAATATGACCGCCTACCTATTCATTCTAAGTAGTAACCTTAGTAATATTTACGGGAATAATAGCACGTAGCAATAGTTAATTTAATTGGCTATAGGACGACACTTTCTTCAAACTGCACCTTAAAATATAATCATTGTTTTCTCAATTTTGAGTTTCCATCGAGTGACGAGATCGACACTAGGGCTGGATCCCTCTTCTCCACCCCCAACAAACATTCATATCGGTACAGGCGAGCCCCGGGACTGTACCTTTAGGTTAAAAAATTTATTTTTCGAAATATGGCAACATTTTATCAAATTGCTGTGAAATTTAATTGACAAAAATTTTTTATATGAACAAGGGAATTAATTTATTATATATATATATATATATATATATATATATATATATATGTATACGTACATATACGTATGTATGTATACTATGTAGACACATTGGACAATACCATATGCATACGTACATATCGTTGTTGTTGGTTATATGGATTTAAGTCAATAAGGGTGCGTCGTTCGTTTAACGAGAACACCACGAAGATGAAAGTACGACTTTGCTTTAAGCTCCTCCTATTGTTGGCATCACCAGAGAATCCACTCCCCGATGTCACTCCTATCCATTAAGTAGGAGGGGTTGAATTTGTTGTTGTTACTTATGACACTTGGACAAGCCAAGCTTGCTATGCCAACATCTTCTATGCGAATTCAAGTCAGTAGAGGGCGCGTCCGTCATTTAATTAGAGCACCACGAAGGTGAAACTACAACTTTTCTCTTACTCCTCAGATAGATGGCACCACCAGAGAATCCACTTCTTCAATTTTTACATTGATCTAGGGGGGGGGGGAAATTTTCTCCAGGCCATTACACCCCTGGTAACTGCCCAACGACCGACCACAGGACTTTCGATTCCACAGATTTAATGAGTACGTATATCGCGTGTACTCGGTGGGTCTTTGGCGCTATTGGGAATCAAATCCCACCCTTCCGGAATTTAAACCCATGCCCTCACCACTAAGATATCACGGTCAGGGAGCGGTGGCATAATTAGTTAGAGCGTCGTTCTCATTATCAGATAGTAGTGAGTTCGAATCCCGGCTTAACCGAAGATCTGACGTGTTCGCTCATGGCAGCTGGGGCACGATGTAACTGGGCGTGTTCGCAATGTCCTCCAAGTGAGATGATACCTTTGGAGCGGCAAACCAACTATTGGGGGTCTTCTGCTTGGTCACTGCTACAAAATGACGAAGACTCCACCCGTCTGCTTCTATCCAACAGGTGGAAACCAACCCAGGGCTACGTAACATGATGGTTCAACAACGGCCCTACGTACCTATCGTGAATGGGCCAAGGAAACAGATATGATCACGTTAGGCCTTAACTCCGTTGGGAGCTATCGTGCCCATTGTGTTTAACTTAGTTCAAATCATTTTCAAATCGCACAGAAATTGTTCGCTTTAAGTTATTTTTAATATTTGAAATTTTAACTCTCCATATTTAAAAAGTAAAATGTGAATAAAGAAAAGATTGAAATTTATCTACTTTTTTTCCTTAAACATACATAATTTTTTCCCATCATGTCTTTACACAATTGCTTTTGAATGAACAACCTTTGAACGAACGCGTTGAAAATTCAATTTGCATTAAATGATGAGAATTTCGGTTTGATTTATTTAGGATTATTTCAGTTTTGAAAATTCGTTTCTAGATATGAATTTGAAAGCGTAATTGAATGAATTACATGCAAAAAAAAAATCGCAGATTCTTTAAATTACTTTACTGTAAACGTTTTTTTTTTTAACTAATATAATATATCAATAAATCGCAGTTCACAGGATTTCTACTTACTCATTTTTACCTGTGCCTATATTTGTATGTAAATATTCACGTAAGTAATTCACTTCTATATATACTCGATAATATAATTAAAATATACAATAATTCTAAGGAAAGAAGTATTTATACATCAGATATTACTCATTCAAACATTTTGATTCCGTTCGGATTAAATCTGTTCATTTAACTCGCAATCAATTTTTAGTTGCACGGAAGTCAAATTTCAACTTTGGCTTTACTTTATTTAATATTATTTGCCTGTCTTGGTAATATTACTAAACTAAACTCCATGGGATGAAGCGCCGAGCTGGCAGCCGAATGGTTAGCGCTTTTGCCTTCGGTTCAACAGTTCGTGGGTTCGAATCCCACCTTGGGCATGGATGTTTGTAGTGGTTCGGAATCCACTTTAAAGCGTAAGTCCCGGTCTAATTAGCCCTCGTGTGCAAGAAATGACCGTTGAGCGACAAACAAACCATGGGATGAAAGGCTGAGTCAACTTGCCTAGTCCGAGGATCGAACCTCGGACCTATGTCATGGGATTGTGAAACACAGCTACTGAGCCACCGGGCTTCTTGGTAATGTTACACGTTTTAAAATTTATGTCAGCACATATCTCTGAAAAAGAATTATAGAAAACACTTGCAAAATTCTCAAAAATTGTCATCAAATATTTAACAATGAACGATTTTTTGTAACATCCAATTAAAATTTTTAAGGCAAAAATTGCCCAGGATAATGAATAATTTTTAATAAAATAAATAATCCAATAAAATACAATGAATTTCTAAAGACAAAACCCAATTTAAGTATGAGAAAATGTAATATTGATCATGTAAAATGTCTGCTTTATATGCATTCTCTATATTTTTAATATAATAAAAAATTATGTGCCCTGTTTCTAATCCGCAGTATCATCTCTTATATAATTTTTTTAAATAAAAAACTCTTACCGATATTTAAATTTTAATTGAAGCAATTATTAAATTTTCTTATTAGGTTATATTAATGGCAAATAAATTTGATTTGACTTTTTTGAATTCTAACATTAATTTTATTTAAACTGAATTTAACTTTTAAAATAAATTCTGAACCTGCACATTCAGTGTTTCCCACAAAACTGGACCAGTGTTTCCCAACTGCAGTTACTCCAAAAACCGGTAAAATATTTCGGTACATTCTCGCGGACCGGTAAGTTTAATAATTCGACCCACAGGCACAATTTTTTCACATGAATAAATCATGAACACAAAAATAATATTTAAACAATTAAAATAACTTTGTAAATTATTACGATAGATGTTCTACATTTAAGTAATCAGCGATAAGCAAGGCCGACAGGGGCACACTAACTGCTTGACTAAGTGAACGTCTTGGCAATTTATGAACGGTGATTAGGTACATTGATGCCAGTCTGTTATAGTTTTCATCATCGATTATACGAGGTATATCCAGAAAGTAAGTTCCATTTGGTAATAAAATTAAATTGTGTACAGATACAGAAAAATTATTTATTACACAAAAAATTCTACAACTCTTAAACTACTTTTCCGCATAACTGCCAAAATTTTACAGGCATTTGTCATAGCGTGGCACAGGTTTTTGTATACCATCTTCATAAAAGTTTGCCGCCTGTATCTTCAATCAGTTGGAAACAGTTTCTATCAGCTCTTCGTCGTTGTTGAAGTGTTGACCGCCAAGGAAAGACTTGAGATGTAAGAACAGATGAATGTCGCTAGGAGCGAGGTCAGGTCTGTACGGAGGATGGTCAATTCCATAGCGAGAGCACTAATTGTAAACTTGCGATTTTCATGGATCTTGTCTTCAATCAAGTGAACCAGTTCTTCTGTAACCAAAGATGGACGCCCTCTTCGTTCTTCATCGTGCACTTCACTACGTCCATCATTGAACTGTCGGGGCCATCTTCTTACCATAGAATCACTCATCGCATTTTGTACGTAAACTCCGCAAATTTGCCGATAAGTTTCAATTGGTTTTACTTTCCTAGCATTCAGAAAACGAATCCCAGATCTGATTTCAAAAGCGGCGGGTTTTTCAATCTACACCGACATTGTAAACAAGCACAACAAAGCGTACGTGGCTGACAGCGATCTCAAAATGGCGCACGTTTCTTATCCTTGATACAGAGCGTCTGCCGCGCATGTGCGGAACTGCGATCACAGCGCTGCAGCAGAGATAAATTGAAACGGAACTTACTTTATGAATATACCTCGTATTATTTTCTAGTAAACTATTGTTGTTGCAAAGTAGGTGCTGCTGTAATATCGGTTGATGACATTTTGAATTTTAGATAGCTGCATATTTCGAGGACCGGCAAATATTTCTCGGCAATTGAGAAACATTGTCCTTGACAGTAGGAATCGAACCCACCACCAGCTGGGCTCGACATCAGAGTATTCAATATTCAACCATTAGTTAAAATAGTATTTATAATTTAAACAACCTATAATTGATTATTTTGAAACAGAGTTTACTCGAAATAAATTGCAATAATGAAAAATTTCTAAATCTGCAAATGTCACGCCAGAACTGAAGCGGAAATGTTTTGTGAGTGCAGGAAGGGTGGCCGAGGCCGTTATCTCAACCCCCTTTGTCCTCAGATATCAGTTCTAAGCGATCCCCAGCGAGCAATCAATTCTAGAATCTTTTTCAAGATTGTTCCGAGTTACGAATGTTTGTTAAAAGTCATACTTTCAACAAATATTCAGATATTCGAGCAGAAAGTCAGTTTCCATCTGGGAAAGGTAAATAAAATACCGAAAGCGTGTGTGTTTAGTAAGAGCAACACTTATCGGATATTCTGAGCTTTATTGGCGTTTGACTAGGAAAAAGATGACTTTGTTGGTATAAGAACCTTTAACACTCATCTATGCTAGCAGAACCCTTATTCAGTTTGTCAGCGGAGAGCCTGTTGTCTGTTCAATAAAAAATTGAGATTGAAAACGGCTGCATTTAAATGGAATCACAAAATATTGCCAACTAACTTTGAATACTTATTAAGTTTCATTTCGAAACTTTGATTTATGCATTTGTAATTAATTTAAATAGTGAATCAACTGATTTAATTCACTTGAGATTTAATTTTGCTATGAACGCGCGCGCGCGGTTAATTTAATCTTGGTCACATGACGTCATTTCCTTTCAAGAATGGAGACGTGCCTCCCTCCTCTGTTTTGAACCTGTGGATAACCACAGAGAGTGGAAAGAATGTATTTAATGTATTGAACTTTCTTTCTCGATATTTCCCATAGTATAAATTAAAAAAAAATTAAATAATTACTTTTTCGATTTTTGAAATTTGTGTGTTTATGTTCTTCTCAATAGACCACTTTTAAAAAATCTATTGCAATGGAGATGAACGGATTCTTAACTCCAGCATTTAATAGCTTCAAATCTTGAAAAAATATACAAAATATCTAATCTATGTCAGACCCTATTTTGCGATTTAAAACATTGTTTTGAGCAAATGTAGGTAAATAATGAATGTTTGTTAAAATCGCATTTATAAATAGCGTGATTTTTTTTTTTAAATTGTAAATGTCTCCCTCAAAGTTTTCTGTTGGAAATATTTTTTATTCCAATGGCGGGCACTTGAGGGTTGAACCCTATGCCACAACAAGGCCAGAAACTGCTACTCATTTGTCGTTACCCATCGGGCACCTGTGAACCAAGTCACGGAGGCGAGTAGCGTTACCCACGCCATACCACCACAAACCCGTTTATAGGGCGGGCCACATTCATACAACAACACAGAAGAAAGGACAGAGAAACACAGAGAGAACAGAGAAAAAAGAAACATCCATGCCCGAACCGGGATTCGAACCCGGGACCCACAGCTCAGGAGTCAGGAACGCTAACCACTCAGCCACCGGTCGGCCTGCTGGAAACTAAGGCCTTCAGAAGATGGGTAGAGACAGATCATTAGGTCACGTGATCTCAGGCATTAGAGGGTACCTTTGAGCTTTCAAAACTGACTGAAAAACGTTTTTGAGAGTTATAACAAAAGTTATATACTTTTTGCATACTTCAATTCATATTTCTTAAAAATAATGAATTACTATCAAGCTCAAATTTTACGTTAATTACAAAAATATTTTCTAACCTATATTACTGAATTTAGGATTTTTTCTCATTTAACTGGATTTAGAAGTACTTCATTACTTCAGGGTACCCCTTCAACCCCTTGAAAGCCGGATCACTTATTCCCGCTGAAATCAGAATCGGAAAATTTACTATCGGTCAGTTTCAGCGGATCTGATGTTGAAGTTGTATCATGTAATCACTTATAAATCATTCATTTTGAAATAATTCCATTTTTCCAATGAAATAAAAAATAGTGTTTCAAATATTAAAATGAATAATATTTGAAAATCATGGAGATTAATGTTAAGCTATTTCATTTTTAGTTACATTAAATTTTCGTCCATGAACTCGTATTTTGATTACAATTAATGACATTGTAATAGTAATTTACTTTTTCCTTTTAATATGCAACAAATTTTATATTATTTACTGGATACAAAATGACTCAACAATTTTTTTCAGCACCATTAAGCTATTTTATGTACTGAGTTTCTTTTTTCTTTGCTTAATGTAAGCAATTTGTAATTTTTGACTAATTACTTTGTAAAGTGATTATATATTTTAAATTATGATTCAAATCAAAAATTGACTGAAGTATTCGATTGTGTCGCCATCTGTTGGGATAAGGAAAAGTTAATGATGAAAGTTATAAGGAAAAGTTAACGAATTGTTTTGTAAAAAACATTTTTCTTACAATCCTTAGAAAACTCCTAAATAGAGTAAGATTCAATGCGCAAGGAATAAGAGATGGAAGATTCTGGGGGAAGAGCGAATCGCTCCCAGTTTTCCAAGAAAGACTGCGGTGTTTTTATTTAGAGGACAACTGATAAAATCGTCAATCATCAGTGATATTTGAACATTTAAATAACTGTACCGTACATTTTCCGCAAGAGGACATTGCCAAGAAGTATTGGAGGACCTGTAAGCACTAATGTTTGGCATTCGTAAAATAATAAATAAATTTTTATTACGAAAAAATACAAGTACCTTTAATTTTTTTCATGCGTACTTTAAATTCGCGGTTCAAAGTTTTCTATTTTGCCTACTTTTCCCATTTGTCATCTCAAGCAAAAACAAAATACATATTCCAAAATTATAATCCTTTTTTTTTTTATTCAAATACATTAGAGGTTCGTTTTTATGATCTCGTAGGGATCGAATTCTTAAAACGAAAGAATTAAATGTTAGAAGGATTTTTTCCACTAAACTTCATTCTCTTTACAATTAAAATGCTATCAGAAAAAGTTATCTAATAAGCACTACATAAAAAAAAACAAAAATTCAAAATAAAATTTATACTTAGAAACAATCCTTACTTTCATTTTATTAATAAAAAACAGAGAAATAGATCATTTTGTCTGACTTTTTACTTTGTTTTTTTGTTTCAAAATTGCATTTTTACAATCACATTATTTAAAACTTTAAAAAGCATATTTGGTGGAATAAAATGTGAGAATACATGGCGAAGAAGAACTAATTCCGAGCTCTATAAACTATATAAAGAACCAGATATTGTTCAATTTATCTCAATACAGAGATTAAAATGGGCAGGACATTTGAGCCGGATGAACGACAATCCGGTGACGAAAAAAATATCTTGTCCCGCCCCAATGGCACCAGAATAAGAGGACGACCAAAACTCCGATGGCGTGACTGCCTTGAAAACGACCTAAAAACACTAAAAGTGACAAACTGGATGACCTTGTCCAAAAATAGGGGGTCCTGGTATGCCCTTCTGAGGAAGGCAAAGGCCCACCCTGGGCTGTCAGACCAATGAAGAAGAAGAATCGCATTATTTCATTTATGATTCAATTTAGGAAAGCATTTCACTCTAGTTTTTCTCAAAAAAGAAGCACCTCAGTTGTTTAGTGACTCATCTGCTCTTTTTCAAACGCATCAGCAGTGTATCCTTTTTGTTTCTTTTCCATTCCCGATCTTTATTTTCTAGATCATTTAATCACCCGATGGCATTTACAAACATCCTCTGAGTGCACATTGAGAAAGTACTGAGAGGAAGTTGCGGCAGCAGTGGGTTTCTTTGCCCAAGTTCTTCCATGAGACACTCGTCAGAGGAATGTTATGGGCTTTCTTCTAGAGTAATTAATGTTTTGTAAATAAAAAGGACGTTCGTATATTTCGTTCTGAAATGCCATCCCAAGTATAAATTGTTAAGTGCATTGCGCCTAGAATATCAATTTCATAAGATTGTTGTTGTTGTGTTGTTACTTATACACACACACACACACACACACATATATATATATATATATATATATATATATATATATATATATATATATATATATATATATATATATATATATATATATATATATATATACACTTGGATAAGCCAAGCTCGCTATGCTAATTGAAATCAGTAGGGTGCGTCTTTTGTTTCACCAGAGCACTGTGAACGTGAAAGTACGACTTTGCTCTAAGCTCCTCCGATTGTTGGCACCACCAGAGGATCCACTCCCTCAATTTTGAGTTGATCTAGAGGGGGAGGAAATTTTCACCAGACCATGACACCCATGGTAACTGCTCAATGACCGGACACAGCACTCTCAATTCCACAGATTTAACAAGCGCATATCGCATGTACTCGGTGGGTCTTTGGCATCACTGGGAATCGAACTCCGACTTTAACCACTGGGCTACTACTGCCCGAGGGTTGAATTTAAAGCGTAAGTGATACACAGCTTTTCAACTGCAATAATTTGAATGTTTCTAACCATAATGACCGAAATTTAAATAAAAATCGAAAAATTAGCTCAATTAAAACCTTTGTAATTAATTGTACCTTCCCTTGATGCTTGTTTCCGAGTGATCACTGTCATCAGTTAAATGATCCACGAACGTTGAGCCAGTGGGTTGCCAATCCCCGATGTCACTCCTATCCATCAAATAGGAGGGGTTGAATTTGCTGTTGTTACTATGACACTTGGACAAGCCAAGCTCGCTATGCCATCATCTTCTATGCGAATTTAAGTCAGTAGAGGGCGTCCGTCATTTAATTAGAGCACCACGAAGGTGAAAGTGCAACTTTTCTCTGACTCCTCAGATAGATGGCACCACCAGAGAATCCACTCCTTCAATTTTGACATTGAGGGAATTCTTCAATTTGACTAGAGGGGGAGGAAATTTTTTCCAGACCATGACACCCATGATAATTGCTCAACGACTGACCACAGGACTATCGATTCCACAGGTTTAATGAGCACTATTGCACGTACCTGGTGGGTCATTGGTAGCATTATGATTCGAACCCCGTCCTTACGGATAGAAGAGCGATGCTCTAACCATTAAAGTCACCACGGCCTTAATTTCATAAGTTGATTCAGGCAATTATTTCTTGTAAAAAATACTTTTATGAACTGATATATGGACTTGAGACAGGAGTAAGGTTAGGTTAGAAGAATTGCTTACGAAGTACTTTAGAAAAAATCATTAATTTTAACATCTTGAGTGTCTTAGATTCAAAAGTTTTACGATTCTTCAGATCAAATGTAGAATCATGAAATTATAAAAAATCAAATGTTAAATAAAGGACAACGAAAAAAATGAATAAAGGACAACGAAATGTTCTTGAAAATGATTGACAAGTGTCTGAAATTACCAAAACAAACAATTTTCAAAATTTTAGTTAGTAAATGGGAATTAAAATTGTCATTGAGTCTATGGTAACCCGTTAGAGACGAGGCACTAGTTCGTAAAATCATGCTTATTCGTAAAAGAGGGAGTCCAAAAAAGGAATTTCTGTTGTACAATGTAAATAAGAATGTTCTTGACGTTTACGTATTGCCATTGAATGGACTGAGAATAAGTATGTAAATTAATGAAGAATGTGAATGAGACACCGATAAATCGTGGGTAAGAATATCAATCGTTATAAAAGCAGGTCCACCGAGAACATTCACTAATAGTAACTAGTACAATAGCGAAAAAATGGAAAAGGGAACTCGTTCAGTATTGTTTGCTTTATGACTTCAAAGTGAGCTTATCAATTGTTGCAACAAGTCACCGAATCACCAAGCGGTTAGGGATAGCGCTGAGAATGAACGTACGCCAAGGGATTGGTTTCACAAAGTCAGTTCGGGAGAATTGGCCCCCTGTGATGAAGGTAGCAGTGGACGACTCCAGACCTTCAGTGGATATTGTGAAGGACACTAGTCAAACGCGTGGTGAACTTGGCACACAATTTAACGTTTCCAGTGAAACTTTTGACTGCATCTGACCCGCTTGGGTAAAATGTCAAGTGCTGATCAAGAGGGTTCTTTATGCGCTGTTGAAAGTCCATAAGCAACAATGAGTGGCAGCACGTTAATCATTGACTCATCCCCACCGTAGTACATATATATTCAATAGAGTACTGACCAGTAATGAAAAGTGGGTCTTGTATGACACTCCCACGCGTTCTAAACATTAGTTGTCACCCCAGGATACTGTGCCAAACAATGCAAGACCACTTATTCACCCAGACAAGATCATGCTTTGCATTTGGTTGATAACCAGTCAAATGGTTCACTATGATCTAACAACGGGTCAAATGGTCACTCAATACCTGTATTCTGAGCCATTGGAACGTGTGCAACAGAAAGAGCCAGCTTTGGTTAATCACAAGGGTACTCTGTTCTTGTCCGATAACGGGTTGCCGTATGTCGCGAGGATTACCAGGAATACTATACAACGGCTTGGTTGCGAGATTTTGTGCCATCTTCCTTATTTACCTGACCTTGTCCTATTATATTACCACCTCTTCCATTCCCTGGACAATCATCTTCGTGAAAATGCTTTAAAGTAGACTGGCGTCAAGCACTCGCGGATTTCTTTGTGTCCTAAACTCCCGAGTTTTACCGCAAGAGGATTGCGCAACTGGAGACACGTTGGTAGAAGATGCTGATGGTGATTACTTCGAAGACAAACAATAGACTAAAGTTTTTGTAGGTCATATTTTTAAAAATAATAAAGAACTTTCTGGTTTACTTTCTATTTTTAACAATACAATTTAGATGTAGACCATTAAATTTGAAATAACATTTTTACACCATGATTTTTTTTAAATTGTCACTGTTTCTCAGCTTTAAAAAAGCTCCAAGCATTTAAAAAATTTAACAATTTTAAGAGCTTTTACTAAACTTCTGGAAGACTAAATTCCACGAGACTTTCAATTAAATCCCTTAAGTCGGATATAAAATTTGAACTTAAGTAAAATGATAATTCTAATGTAAGTAACATAATAATTCCTGATGCCACAAAAACATGAATATTTTATACTCAGCACTTTTCCTCGTATGATTTGCTGGTGTAGGAAACACAAAACATTACATGAATTAACGATAATGGAAATTCGATTGATCCGAAAACTTTCCTGGGACCTAAGGGATATGTGAAATAATGAAAATTCCAGAGATATGCTTTCTATTTCTTTTACTTCAAAGTCTCTAAAGCATTTATGGCGAGCATTAATAACTTTTAAAAGTTATTTTCATGGGGGCTTACTTTCTTGAAGTAAACAGGTGCTACAATCCTAAAGTACTCTATCCTTCAATCCACTTCTGCTTTCTTTTCTTCTATCTCGTTGTGTTTGTCTCACTTAGGTTGAAAGCTCCCCTTGAGTAATTAACGCTGCTCTGTTGCTGTTAGATTCTCTTGGGGACTAAATGTTTGCCCTATGTCACTGGAAAGGAGGGTCCTGGTAATTGATGCCCCCCTGAGAACATCCCATTACTTTGGCCTCTGTTTCAGGTTAGCGGTAGGTGTTTTGTGGTTCTCAGCACATCATTTGGCCTTGGGACTTCGGAGTAGGTGGTGATCTGATTTCACTTCTCAGATGAAAACCTATCGTGCGAAGAAAGAAAGACATCTTCCCAACCCGGCTCCGGAAAAGAAAGCACCTAAACTCAAATGATTTCCTGGAACTACCATCGCTTTCGTCCTCATATCAACGACACGATGTCGATAATAATTCACACTTTATACTTAATTACAATCTAGAGAGCATTTATCTCTCCATGATGTCTCAGATCAATTGATGCTTTAGTCGATACGAGAAAACTTATTTCCAAGCACTGACATGAAACTTTAGTTCTCTCGATTAGGAAAAATTGTTCTTTATCCCTGATGCAAATCTAAATTTATCAGTAGGGAATGAATTACACAATAGCGATCATTTTCCTCTCGCCATCTTCCAGACTGAATGCAGATTTCAACAACGTCCACCCACTTACCTTTGTCCAGCACAGATGTACAGTCGGGAAGATTGGACGTCATTTACTCATTTGCTAGTTATTGATGATAAAATGTTTTGATTGACAATATTGATGAAGCCGTTCATAAAACTTCTGTAAAAAAACTGTAAGTGCATTAAGTAAGACAGTTCCAAAATGAATCTCTGTACGGCACGGGCGTTGATAATCATAGTAGAATGATGAATGTCTATAAGAATGATATATAATCGGAATTAATTTGTTTTCCAAGAACAGTTTCTTTGGGTACTGTTCATTATTCAGAATGTTCCCCCAGATGTACTTCCAACGCCTTCTCCTCGTCCCCTGCTCACCAGACGAGAAGGGACGGGTTCTATTTCCATTTTTTTCCATATTTTTTTTTCTGCTCAATACTCTTGTTTTTTAATTTAAATTTTTACATTAAAATTCCATTTTTTTCTTTGTTTTCTAAATATCTCATCATATGTTTTTATTAGAAACGTTTTTCTTATTTCTTAAAAATCTTTTCTAATACGAGCAATTAAGTTACTAATGTTTTTACTAATACAATACTGTATTTTGCTAATTCACTTTTTATTTAATTACTTATATATATATATATATATATATATATATATATATATATATATATATATATACTATATATATATATATATATATATATATATATATATATATATATATATATAATTAATTAATTATTTTTTCGGCACTCGAAGAAATGTACCAGATTTATTTACCTCAATTATGATCTTAAATAAACGTTTTTAGTATTTAAGTAGTCACAGTGAAACATTCATTTCAGATTAAACTAAATTAGAAGCACTGGGATATTTTAAAACATAATTTTATTTATTTTAATATAAGTTTATAATGTATAGTTATATATAAGTAATAAGCGATATATTTTACAACTAATAATATATATATAATAATATTATATATATATATATATATATATATATATATATATATATATATATACATATATATATATATATATATATATATATATATATATATATATATATATATATATATATATATATATACATATATATATATATATATATATATATATATATATATATATATATATATATATATATATATATATATATATATATATATATATGTATATATATATATATATATTGCAATAGGAAAAAAAAATGTATCTGCTAAAAATATAAACTTGGCATTAATTATTTTGCTTAGAATTTCCCTCATGATTCAACCAATTTCTTTAATACCACTTTATATCTAATAAAAAATGATAATCAAATTAGAATTTGGTTATTGTTATAGAAAAAATTTAAATTTATTCACTTCTTAATATTCTTGATACCTTCCCCTGATTTGCATATTCTAGAGATGAATTTCACATTCCTGCACCTCAAAGCTTCTAGAATGCGACGTTCATTTTTTCATAGAGCAAATGAATTTAGAATTTACAAAGAGTTTTTCCTTAATTTAGCCTCTATTTATGCAAGATTCGTGTCGCTTACTCACCTGACCGATACGTATAATAAGGGGAGGGGGGTATTTTAATGAAAAGTTAATACTTATCCTCTTATATCTCTACTAATTAAGCTGTCATTCTTAAGGTCAGGCGACATAATTAAAGACTGCGACCATAACGAATGTCGCTGTTGTCACATTTAAGTGACTGAAATCAGCTTTAAAATATTTTCATTTACACATTCTTAATAAAAACTCATTTATTATCTTAACTTCGAAGTCATTAGGCTTCCCATGCCTTCAGATCGTTGGCAATGGTACACAAGTCAAGATTTTATGCGTAACCAGATTACCAAAATTTTTTTTTAACTTCTGAGTTTTAGTGTACGTGAAGCGGTTTATAAATTAGAACGTTATGCAAATTTTATCTTTTTTAACGCTTTGTAAAATATTTGTACATATCCTTTTTATTTAAAATTTTTTTTGATAAAAAGCAAATAAAAATTGAGAAATTTACATTTTAATGTAAATTATAAGAAATAAAATGAGTAAAAAAAAAACTTAAGAAATAGCGGTCATATTGTCTTCTGAGGAAAATATCATGCTTGCAAGATGGAGGGTTCGATACCTGAACGCCCTGCACTCGGATGCTTTGAAAAAGCGCAGTGGCCACTGCAATATATACCGCGTATTCCAGGAGGATTTTTCGTTTAAAATTGTCCCTATTCACTGGTCGCGACGGAGGAAACCCGGAAAACTCTCAAGCATCCACTCTGAAAGACGCAGAGGGCAGCCTCCATTTCCCAATGTTCAGCAGTAGCTGGGATCGAACCAGGATTATTCATTCTGTAGCACGGTCTCCCATGAGTGGTCCACGGTGCAAATGTTGCTAGACCCGGAAGAAAGTTTTTGAATCAAGTCAGTATGAACACTTGCAGAGTGTAAATCCAGTAGAAGTGGGCTGAAATAATTCGTATAACAGCAATCTAAGAATCACAGATCTTATGCATTGAAATAACACTTTCATTAAAAGCATTTTATAAAATTGAAACTAGTCAAAATGCATAACAACAACAGCTATCAACTCAGCCGCTTACCTGCCCTACACATTCTGAGATATACAGGTATATAAGTGCATCTTATATAAATATTTTTTACGCACCTGTTTATCGTCACAGTTAAATCTAGCACTCATTATCAAAAAATATCTATGACCCTTACACCAATGCGACAGAAATTTACTTAATTGTCAACAAAACCATGGAATATCTGCAACATCAACTGGGATAGCGATTCTAACCACACTCAACATTACGCCTACACTGACGGAATTAAGAAAATTAACAACAATGTAGGATGCGCCTCAGTAATATACAAAAAACTCACCTTGATTAAGAAAATTCAGCTTAAATTAAACTGCGAGGCCTCTGTATTCGAAGCAGAAGCTCTGGCGATACTGGAAACCATGAAGTACATCTTCTTCTTCTTAGAGTTGGGTTTGTATGCCACTGGGCACCTCTGCTTTTATCAGCATTTTGTACTAATAACTTCAAACCCAATATTTCCCGGTTCCAGTTGCTCAGGTCACCCACTTTATTAATAAAGTCCGATATAACCCTTTAATGGAGTCTAGGTGTAACTCTCTAGTATGGATGATGCCTAAAGAAGTTCATCTAGGGAGGGCAAGAGCCTCGCATTCGTAAATGATAGGCTTGGCCGTTTCCTCTTGCGTATGACATTTCCTGCAGATAGGGTCTTGCTGAAACAGTCCCATTTTATCGAGGTGTTTTCTGAAATAGTAGTGCCCAGTTATGAAGCCTACGATTAAACGTATCTTCTGCCTAGAGCATCTTAGAATTTTAGAGGCAATACTCGATGAAGACCCACAGATCATACTTTTAGCGTGGGTTTGACCAGGAGTATTGAGGCCAAGCTTCATACATCTTCCGTTTTTCCCATCTAAGAACATTGGTTTTTGCGGTCTTCAAATTAATCCCACAAAAAGGTTCTGCACCGATGGGAGCAAAAGACGATCCTTGTTTAGCAAGTTTAGTCCTTTCATTACCTTCGATACCTTTGTGCCCTGGCACCCATACAAGGATCACTTTGTTTCTAGTTGCCAGTTCTTTAAGAAGGTTTCTACATTCCAAAATCATTTTACATTTGATTTCGAAAGAATTGAGCGCTTTTAAAGCGGCTTGACTGTCACTAAAAATGAAGTACATAATGGACAATGATATTTCTAATTGTCACTTCCATTAGGACTCAATATTGGTCCTCATGACCCTAGAGGGATTTAATTTATCTAGTCACACACTAAGAGAGATAAATACCATCATTAAAAAGTACCCGAATAGATTTCACCTACACTGGGTTAAGGCCCATGTTGGTATCAAACACAACGAAGAAGCAGATAAGGCCGCAAAGGAAGCCGCAGAGTTCGAGACCATAAGTAGAACTGTTAAACTCAACCACCAGCAATTCAAATCCCTTACCAGTGAAATGGAAATTGAAAAATGGCAAGAACTTTGGGAAAATTCAACCAAGACCAGACGCCTGTTCCAAGTATTCGACAAAGTCTCTAAAAAGAGATTATTCTCTGACTTCTTTATAAATCAAATTCTCACAGGACATGGGACATTCGGAACCTATAGAAAGAGATTCCATAACAAATCAGAAATTTGTTCACATGACCAAAACCCCCAAGACCCTGAACACCTTATCTACAATTGCCAAAAGTATACCAACATCCGACAACAACACTACCCCAACAATTAGGATACAATGAATATCAAGACGCTCCTTAGATATCCCAACTTCCGACAAGGAATTAGGGAAATTTTGCTACAAGAACTTCAGCTCCAACTCTAACAGGAAGATGAAGAAGATGATTAAACTAAAATCCAACACTACTAAGTCTTCACCAATAATTGTCTCTCACTAATTGTAAATTTGTAAATATCTCCTCCTTGTTGTAACTCCTAACCATGTAAACCTACATTGTATATATTTTGTAATTTTGTAATTAATAAATAATAAAAAGAAAAGCAAATCTTCAAAGAAAAGCAAATCAGTAGAACGAGTCCTAATAGACGCCTTGAGATCAATGTACTTTGCTCTTTGGGCGTACGAGATTTTTACACCCTTTTCCCTGCTTGTTCCTCTTCAGGATTACTGACGACGACTCTCGCCGCATAACTTCGGGTGGGTCGGCTTACATCTTAATTGTCAACAAATCATTTGAAATTTACACCATACACTTGTGGCGATGAGACGTGTAAATCATTAGCCTTGCTGCGCCCCCACACATCACGGGGATTCGTTGTTGCATCAGCATGCTTCCCTGTACCCAACCCTGAGCTGGGCTCTACCAGTTAATAGAAGCAGAAGAATGGAGTCTTCATGGTTTTGAAGCAGAGACCAAGCAGAAAACTCCCAATACTTGGCCTGGCACCCCTAGAGGTATCATTTCACTTGGAGGACATTGCAACCATACTCATTTTTAACGTGCCCCAGCTACCGTTAGCGAAAATGACGAATCTTCGGTTAAGCCGGGATTCGAACTCACTACCTTCCGATGATGAGAACGACGCCCTAACCCACTAGGCCCCTGCAGCCTTCACGGTGATTTGTAGTAGCATCTGTAGGAATTACATAAAGGGGAAAAAGCTGGCATTGATTTGAAGTATGACAAATGTTCTTTCACAAAAAAATTTTTGAGCATCTTTTTTAACTATGACTCGTGGAAGACATTGAGCATCGTTCTATTCAGTTTCTGAGTTCGAACGAGGAAGAATAGTAGCCTATAAGAGGTTAGGGATCTTCAGGGAGATCGGTGGTCGTGCTGGGGACGAAACCAACGAAATGGGATGCGGATCTATAATCACTGGATGCGGGAGGGAAAAGCGGGCTGAGACCTACCGCTCCACCACTACACGGTACAGCACAGTCACACAGTGTAGATGGCAGTGGTGGATCACACACCCCACCATGAATCGCGGCCCCACCTCAGATTCAGTCTTTTATGCATCATTCCTCTCTTACAACATTTACAGCAGCGAAGAATGTCGCAAGGCGTTCATTGCTTCGTTTGCTCTTGACTCAAAACAACAAAAGATTTAGCGCCATGCAGGATGGACATGGACAGTGGAATGGAATAACTTTGTCTTTACTGGAGTATTCCGCTTCTACCAGCAACTCTACAGCAGACGGGTCTGAAACTGTAAACACCGTTGCTGAATCTCCACAATGCATGTCTTGCACGCGGTATCGTGGGTTGGGGTGGTACTGGATTTCCCTTGTAGCAAACATTGTCGGTATAGTGAATGGCTGGAGCATTATCACTGAGATGGAAGACCCCAATGTCCTCCCATACTTTCAGCGCTAGCCATCAGCCACATTCCAACAGGAAAACGTGTGACCTCACGTTGCACGCAATGTTCAAGAGTTCTTCTTTACCCACGAGATCAAAATGTTTCTAGCCTTTTAGTTCTCGCGGTTTGTTGCTAATCGAAAACGTGTGATTCAAATCTGTACAAGGGGCACGGAGTCCATTACATGCTGCGACACCTGATAAACTTTGGCAACAAGTAGACACCGCATGAATTGCTATGGCCCAATAATAAAGATTCAGTCCAGAGCTCGCCTGCATTTCTATGCATGCATGGATAACTCAAGGACACATCAAAAGACTCTTTGATTTTAAGCCGAGGTGAGTGTCAGTGATAAAACAATGGATTTTGTAGGTGGAGGTGGCCTGATTGATGAGGGCATTCGTTATTGTTATCAGAAGGTAGTTGGGTTCGAATTCCGACCCAACCAAAGATGTGCCATGTTCGCTCATGGCGGCTATACCACATCAAATATGTCATGTTCGCCAACTCCTTTAAGTGAAATGGTACCTATGGGGGTGGCAGGTCAAGGATTTTGTTGGTGGAGGTGGCCTGATTTATGAGGTTATTCGTTATTGTTATAGGGAGGTTGTTGGGTTCGAATTCCGACCAAACCAAAGATGTGCCATGTTCGCTCATGGCGGCTATACCACATCAAATATGTCATATTCGCCAAGTCCTCTAAGTGAAATGGTACCTATGGGGGTGGCAGGTCAAGGATTTTGTAGGTGGAGGTGGCCTGATTGATGAGGGTATTCGTTATTGTTATCGGGAGGTAGTTGGGTTCGAATTCCGACCAAACCAAAGATGTGCCATGTTCGCTCATGGCGGCTATACCACATCAAATATGTCATATTCGCCAAGTCCTCTAAGTGAAATGGTACCTATGGGGGTGGCAGGTCAAGGATTTTGTAGGTGGAGGTGGCCTGATTGATGAGGGTATTCGTTATTGTTATCGGGAGGTAGTTGGGTTCGAATTCCGACCAAACCAAAGATGTGCCATGTTCGCTCATGGCGGTCTATACCACATCAAATATGTCATATTCGCCAAGTCCTCTAAGTGAAATGGTACCTATGGGGGTGGCAGGTCAAGGATTTTGTAGGTGGAGGTGGCCTGATTGATGAGGGTATTCGTTATTGTTATCGGGAGGTAGTTGGGTTCGAATTCCGACCAAACCAAAGATGTGCCATGTTCGCTCATGGCGGCTATACCACATCAAATATGTCATATTCGCCAAGTCCTCTAAGTGAAATGGTACCTATGGGGGTGGCAGGTCAAGGATTTTGTAGGTGGAGGTGGCCTGATTGATGAGGGTATTCGTTATTGTTATCGGGAGGTAGTTGGGTTCGAATTCCGACCAAACCAAAGATGTGCCATGTTCGCTCATGGCGGCTATACCACATCAAATATGTCATATTCGCCAAGTCCTCTAAGTGAAATGGTACCTATGGGGGTGGCAGGTC